>JAYESA010000015.1:17284969-17517469 GCA_036927795.1 Iris macrosiphon | reverse complement strand
GCATAACCACCTAAGTGAGACTCAGTTTGAAGATAATGTTCGACGCGTGGGCTGTCCAAAATAAAACCGTAGCTCCGGACATGGAAACACATGGAACACATGGAACGTACCGCAGCTCCGGACAAAGAGTCACACGAGTGATACTACTACTCTGGATACAGGAATACTACAGAAATAGAACATATACATATATATAGCACGTGCAGAGGAGCCCAAACGTCTAGTAACTGTCTTTCTCTCCCAAAGTTGTCAATGAGTGTGCGCTGAACCTGAACCTCTGTCTAACAATCTCGTCATATTGAAGTAACTATCAACGATCACGACCCTAAAGTCGTCCCAGTTTCTAGTCACGCTGACAGTATCAGGATACAGGAAATCTGGCATGATGATAATGTACGAATGTGTCCTAGGGTTATGATATAAACAAGTATGTACATCAAGGTGTTGCAAATATCTATCAATCGTCACCAGACATTACCGACGAACGTTTGCACCCGGTTATGATCCGGACGCGAAGTAACGATTCTAATCCAAACGCGCACAATACATATAATAAATAAATAAATATCTGGTAACTAAAATACAGGGTGGCAATGTATACTTGCCTGGATCCGGATGTTGAAGATGGATCTCCGGTACAATGTCCAAGTCTGCGAGTCCCACAGTACCTAGAGACGAGATACAAGCTCAATTAATAAACTATCACTAGGCTAAAATAAGAGGTGACACACGTCTAGCATATGTTTCAATCTCTGTTACAAACTCACATAGACACTAAGCTAGAGGGTCGACCAAGATTGACTAAAGGTATGTTACATCTCATCCGATTAATCACATGTATAATATCATCAGACAATTCCTCAATCCTACTATTCATCACGGTGTTTATTAGTATTTTAAGCCATGATCAATCCTCAGATTCCTCCTGGTATTCACAGACATTATCATGCACGTTTAAATATCATCCTCGAATAAATTAATAATTTATTTTATTAAACCCTCAATTATATACAATCGTCCTTTAATTATTCAAACACCCTAACACATATATGGTTATATTCCTCTATCAATTTAGTTATTAGTAACAAAATTTTCAACCAATGAATAACCTAATGATATCACAATACCATTCCACAACAAATAACCTGCTCATAATAATAATCACTATGCATATAATAAAATGAATAACACCCTAAAATCTCAATGCATTCAAAAATCTTAAAACTCAACATAGCAAACTTCTTAAACCCTAACCCTAAATAACTAAGTTATATAACAATAACAATATTATACTACACATGGGGAGGGGGGAGAGTTCACCTTGGCGGCGGTGCGTGGTAGCAGTCGGGGTGGTTGTCGGCCGGAGGAGTTGGTGCTGGTGATGATGATGTTGAGGAGAGGAGGTTGAGGTGGTGGTTGGCCGAGGTGGTGGAGTCTCGTAGAGACGGCGGGGTTGAGGTGCTGGAGGTTGATGGCGATGAAGGCTAGGGGGTCTAAATATCACTTTTCTAAGCCGGCAATCCAGTGTCGCATGGTACTGACTTAACCAGTCCATACCAAGTACAACATCGTAATCAGGCATAGAAAAGATCAGAAATTGGGCTCGCATCTCTCGGCCACAGACTACTACCGAACATGATCTACAAGTATCACTAACCGGGATAATTCCACCTCCCGTTAGTATTCTCTTCATCTTCGAGAGAGGTGCGGTAGCTATTCTATGTGTGGCTACGAAGCTAGCAGCAATAAATGAATGCGAAGCTCCAGAATCAAATAATGCTACAGCAGGAATTGAAGCTACTAATATGGTACCTGCTATCACTTCGCCTGCAGTAGCTTCCTCAGTGACTGCTAGTGCATATGCCTGACCTCGTCCCTGAGCGAGACCCCTTTGCTGACGAGCTTGTTGGAACAATGCTGCCTGAGGTGGTAGAGGTGGCCTGGCTCCTCCAGGCCCTGTCTGAGTTGCTCCCCCAGCTGGAAGAGCTGCAGGTGGAGCTGGTCGATTCGAAACTCCCTCTCGACGTTCCGAGCAGTCCTTTGAGAAGTGTTGTCCAGATCTGCAAACCAGGCAGAGTCCCAGCTTGCGTCGACATTCCTTTTCAATATGTCCTACCTTGCTGCAGTAGTGGCAAGTAGGCAGGTTCTTAGTTGCTGCTCTTGGAGGCGGGCTCTTCTGGGGCCGTTTAGCAGATTCCCCTGGTGATGACTTGGACGGTGCTGAGGAGAAGGGACGTTTCAGGCTTGATTCCCTCCGAGTAACGCGCTCCAGCCGACGTGCTGCAGCTAGGACGTCGGTGTAAGAGGTGGGCGCGACTGATCCGATTAACTTCTGAAGCTCGAACCTGAGCCCATCAAAGAACTTCTCCGCCTTCTCCTCTTCGGTAGGAATTAGCGAAGGGGTAAAGCGGCTCAGGCGAATGAATTCGACGTTATATTCCTCCACCATCATGTTGCCCTGGATCAGGCGGTTGAATCTGTCTCGGAGTTCTGACCGAGCCACGGCAGGGATGTACATTTCCTGGAAGAGTCTGGAGAACTCCTCCCAGGTAACCTGATCATGTCCGAGCCTTCTTTCTTTGGACAGCCACCAATGATGCGCGTTGTCCGTCAGTTGCATCCTGACGGCAGTCATCCATTTGTCCCTTGGTAGTTCGGCGGCCTCCAACTGATGCTGTGTGTTTATAAGCCATTCATGCACTTCAGTTGGTCCTTCCTTGCCCGAGAAGGTACGGGACTTGAGTTGACAGAAATCCATAATAGATCCCGTCGCTGGCCGCCTATTTGGTGGATTTGTATGCTCCAATGCTGCGACCAGGCTGTTCCTTAGGTTCTCGGCCTCTCGGCGTTGGGTCTCCTGTTGAATCTGTTGTTGTGCCTGTATCATGGCGTAGAACATCTGGAACATTTGCTGACCGTCCATTGCCTGTCCTGGGGGAAAGACAGGCATCGCAGGGGGGAACTGGGGAGGAGGCGGGATGTCATCACGCCTGAACCTGGAACTTGGCTGGCCAGTTTGGTTGCTCTGAGAGGATTGTCCTCTGGTATCCGGCGTCGTTCCAGCTTCGCAGGTAAACTCTGCTTCAGTCGGTGTTCCCAAGGGGGTCTCTTCACCACTTCTGGGATCCATATCTCTGCACCAAAAGGAAACAATGAGAACGCACAGAGGAATCAAAACAGGATGCAATTCAAGCAATTAAATTGAATTCGACATAGAGTTCAAAAACGATTCAATCAATGGATGAGATCCTATAACCTATCTTATTGCAGGCCTGTTCGGTCCCTAAGTTGAAATCAAACAATTTAGTTTGGACCTGCATGGGCCACCACAAAAACCATGTCACGCCCCAGTCCCAAAATACCGAGGGACTGGAGATGCATGGCAATGGCCAGCAGCACGCACCGATGGTTAACCCAATTTAATGGAACCATCAGGGCGTACTTAAGCTGTAAATAAGGTCTACTACACAAGTCACACTAAATCTCATCCATAAAGATAAAGAAATAAACTGCATATTCAAATGGAAATAATATATCAACAACATCACAGCAAGTCAGTCGGAGCAACAAACCGACTTAAGTCTGAAATAACTGGCTCCATAGGCCAGGGACAAAAGATATAAACATGAAATAAATAAATGAGTACTGGGACAGGCACTCAGGAGAAGTCCTCGGCAGTCACCTCGTCTTCAGTGTTCGGTTCAGCTCCAGCAATAGCTTCAGCTCCGGTCCCGTATATCTCGGGATACTGCTCCTCAGCTAAACCTGGGGACATAATCCATTCCAGGTCCTCAGTGGACATAGCAAGGCACAAGATAAAAACAAGCCAACTGAATAAGCAGTGCAATAAATAAATGAATAGCAGGGTAAACTAAGTAACCATCTATGTGATATGCAAATGAGAGCAACACTAGTACTCAGGCTGAGACCGCTACAAGCTCTGTATCGGAGAGCCGGTAGCAGTAATAACACGTAAAGGGTCTAGCTCTGCTGGAGAGTCTACAACCTCACAATAATAGTAGATATATATATAGAACAGCCTGTAGCCTGTGTGTCTCTCCCCACCCAATGTAATCACGTAAGCCATAACCATAACGTCTCATGTCCATGTTAGCGGGATTATAACTAATGCAACAAGTCATACTGTCTATAAATAAATAACTCTGTCAAGTCCTGTATCCTATTCAGAATCTCCACGAATATCTCCGAAAGATTCTGTCCATGATAGTGTCAAGTGTCCTGGGTTGTAGGGTACTTGATAGGTCAAGTACAAAATGAGGGAATCGTAAATCCATCTCTAAATGACGAACCCAACACCGCGTACGGTGTCAGTACCCGACTATGATCGGACACTAGGTACGTCATACGTTCCCTAGGTTAAACAGTTAAAAACAGTTTATAGGATTTAGCACAAGACATCCAGCAGAGTATTTTTACAGAAAATATGAAAATAATGACTGCAAGATTGGCAAGGTGCACTTGCCTGAGGTTTGGATTCCACTTAGGTCCTGGTTTCGGAAATTTCCAGAGATGTCTCCGAAAGCTGAAATAAATAGTACCATCACGCTCAGAAGGTGTCAAACAGCTAGGATCGCCTGTTCTTGGGTCCAATTTGGAGACAAAGGCAAAAACGGCAATTTTGGCCCAAAACGGGGTCCACCGGTGGGCCCGCTTTGCACCGAAAAATGTGCCAGGGTCAATGGTCTCCAAATTCACCAAACTTAGTGTCAACAGGTCAGGAACGCTGATACGAACCCAACAGAACTTTCAAATTTGAATTTCGATGAGCCGATCACAAAATCGCCCGTCGAGCGGGGCCTGTGGGGCCCACGACACGCGATTTCGTCAACGTTCTCAGAATCGGACCAAACTTGACCCACAGGATCAGCGTATCGATACGAGTCCGATGGCAGAAGTTTTGTCTAGATCCGACGTGTGTGCACGAAGTTAGGGTGAATTACAGAAAAGGCGGATACGGAACGATGTCCGCGGATACGCGTTGATTCCGGTGTGCACGCACACCCGAATCAGCTTCCGCGAAATTCCACACGTCCGTATCGACGAGGCGCACGTATCTGTGAAGACCGTACGCGACCAAGTCGTCCCGTTTGGCGGGGCGTACTCAGTTCCGGGGTGAAACAGGGTCTGACTTTTTCCTATTTTTGGATCGCGGTGTGCGATCACCACAGGACGCGATGCCCCGAGCGGTTTGTCCGGGCACCGAGAGGGTCATACAGGCTTCGCGTAGAAATTTACGGAATTGAATTTCGAGCTACGAGGAGGAAATTACGGGTACTAGAACAGAGTAGGGAAACTAGGGTTTACCTTGTGTCCTCGTGTCAATCTGACACTGTGTCCGACACGAAGGGCCGTGTCCGGCCCAGGGCTGTGCGGAGGGCTGTGTCCGCGTCTTGGCTGGCCAGACTCGGGCTGCTCCGGGCGGCGGAGATGGGCCCGGGGAGGGCGGCCGGAGGGCTGAACCGCCGGGGTCGGGGTCGGCTCCGCCTGGGAAGGGGGTTGATCGGCCTGGGGACTGCCGACAGCGGAGGGAGGAGAGGAAGGGGAGAGGGCAGCCGGCGGCGCTGGAGGAGGTCACGGCGGCGCTGGGGAGGGATCCGGTGAGGGGGTGGCCGGAGCTAGGGCACGGTGGTGGAGGGTTTGGGGGAGAAGGGCCGGAGGGGGTAGGGGTTTTATAGGCCGGGGCTGGGGCGATCGTGGCCGGGGGAGTCGGTAGAGGAGGAAGACGTGGGGAGTGGCCCCTCCGGCGGAGGCGGCGGGGGGCCAAGTCGTGGCCGGGGGACGCGGTCTCCGCCGATCGTGGGGGAGAGGGATTGGGGACGGGTCCGGGTCGTGGCGGGTTCCGGGTTGGGCGGACCCGCCCGACCCGCTAAGTCCGGGTTGCGGGCTGCTATAACGGGCTCCGCCCACTGGGCCGGGCCGAGCCCCTAAAAATAAAAAAATTTAATAATAACAGTAATTAATAATAAAAAAATATTTAATTAATAAATAATTTAGAAAAATAGTTTTTAGGCTTTTAAAAATAGGTCTGAGGTCCAATAAAATCCCAGAAAATTACCCTAAGTCTGGTTTTCTATTTTACACCATAAAATCATATTTTCATTTCATTTTAATGTTGTTTATTGGCAATTAAAAATTACAACCTCACCACAGGTCCCATGTAAATTCCTGAAAAATGCATTTTAAATTCCGAAAATTGATTTAAAAATATCTGGAAAAAAATTTAGGGTGTTTACAATCTACCCCCCTTAAGAGGATTGCGTCCTCGCAATCGAAGGGTAAACTATAAAGATAGAATTTACAGAATTAAAGAATGCTTAGGTTCTACCTGATTCTGCAAATAAATGTGGATAACGCTGGCGCATAATATCTTCTCGCTCCCAGGTCGATTCGCCAGGAGAGTGCTGCTTCCAAGCTACTCGAACCAGCCTGATTGTCTGCCCTCGCTGTGTCTTCTCGCTGGTGTCGAGTATACCCACTGGCTGCTCTTCGTATCTCAGGCTAGGTCCTACTGAAATCTCAGAATGATCAACTATATGGCTTGGGTCCGTCACATATCTCCTCAATTGTGAGACGTGGAATACGTCATGCACTCCCTCTAAGGATGGAGGTAATGCAAGACGGTAAGCCACCTCACCAATGCGCTCCAAGATATCAAATGGCCCAATGTACCTTGGGCTTAACTTACCTCTGCTGCCAAATCTGATAGTACCTCTAGTGGGCGAGATCCTCAAAAATACATGCTCTCCTTCCTTGAACTCCAGGGGTCGTCTGTGTGCATCGGCCCAGTGCTTCTGTCTATCCTGGGCTGCACGGAGATGGTTCTGAATCTGTTTTACTTTCTCCACTGTCTTTGTTACCAACTCTGGACCCAGTATTTGACGTTCGCCAACGTCGCTCCAGCATATTGGAGATCTGCACTTCCTTCCGTACAACGCCTCGAAAGGTGCCATCTGAATGCTTGCCTGATAGCTGTTGTTGTAGGAGAACTCCACTAAGTGCAGGTGATCTTCCCAAGATCCTCCGAAGTCCAGTATACAAGATCGCAGCATGTCTTCTAGGATCTGAATGGTGCGCTCTGACTGTCCGTCTGTCTGAGGATGATAGGCAGTACTGAACTTGAGCCTGGTGCCGAGACTCTCTTGCATGCTTCGCCAGAAGTGAGATGTAAATCTCGAGTCTCGATCTGATACAATACTAACCGGCACTCCATGTAATTTTATGATCTAACGCATATACATGTCGGCTAGTACTTTCGTGGATTGTCCAACTCTGAACGGCAAGAAGTGAGCCGACTTAGTGAGCCGATCCACGATGACCCATACTGCATCCTTACCACTATGGCTTCTTGGAAATCCAGTGACAAAGTCCATGGTAATATGCTCCCACTTCCATTCAGGGATGGGAAGTGGCTGCAACATACCTGCAGTCCTTTGGTGCTCGGCCTTCACCTGCTGGCAGACTAAGCATTTTGCCACGAAGCGGGCAATTTCTCTTTTCATTCCATGCCACCAGTAATATTGTCTTAGGTCCCGGTACATCTTGGTTCCTCCTGGATGAACCGAGTATATGGAGCTATGGGCTTCTGTCATCAATTCCTGCCTTAATTCTCCATTTGGAACACATAGGCGATTTCTGCACCTTAATGTTCCGTCCTCGTGGATGCGAAGTCCCGTCTGCAAGCCTGCTTCTGTTCTTTCTCTCAGCCTTCGGAATCTGGCATCATTAGGCAAAGCTTCCTTGATTCTCTCCACCAGCGATGACTTCACTTCAAGGTAAGCCAGCAAACCATTTTGTCCAGGTAGAACAACCTCTATCTGAAGATCTTGCAAGTCTTGTAATAGCTGAGGCTGCTCCGTTAAGAAATAAGCCGAGAGTTTTCTGCTGAGGGCGTCGGCTACAACATTTGCTTTCCCCGGGTGGTACTGCAGATCGATGTTAAAGTCCACCATCAACTCAAGCCAACGCCGTTGCCTCATGTTGAGCTCCTTCTGTGTATAAACATACTTCAAGCTCTTATGATCAGTGAATATCTCGACCTTTTCTCCATACAGATAATGTCTCCAGATCTTCAATGCAAAAATCACTGCAGCTAGCTCTAGGTCGTGTGTTGGGTAGTTCTTCTCGTGGACCTTCAGCTGCCTCGATGCATAAGCGATAACCTGGCCATGTTGCATCAAGACACAACCTAGTCCACTACCGGACGCATCACTATATACAACAAAACCTCCTGACCCTGAGGGAAGAGTCAAGACTGGTGCTGTTGTTAGACGCCTCTTCAATTCTTCAAAGGTATTCTGGCATTCTTCCGTCCATAAGAACTCCTGATCCTTCCGTGTCAGCTTAGTCATCGGCTCTGCGATCCTTGAAAAATTTTCTACGAACCGCCGGTAATACCCAGCAAGTCCAAGAAAACTTCTCACTTCCGCAACAGAGGTAGGGGTAGGCCAGGTTTCTATAGCAGTGACCTTCTCTGGGTCCACAGACAGTCCTTCACCCGAGATAATATGCCCTAAGAATGGCACCTTGTCCATACAGAACTCACATTTGCTGAGTTTGGCATATAGCTTCTCCCTTCTCAAGGTTTCTAGCACAATTCTAAGGTGTTCCTCGTGCTCTTCGTGGTTCTTGGAGTAGATTAGGATATCATCAATGAACACCACCACGAACTTATCCAAGTACTGATGGAAGACCCCGTTCATCAAACTCATAAATACGGCGGGTGCGTTGGTTAAACCAAACGGCATAACTAGGAACTCATAATGCCCATACTTAGTTCTGAAGGCCGTCTTTGGGATATCTTCCTTCTTCACCCTAATCTGGTGATAACCGGATCTAAGGTCAATCTTTGAGAATACCTTAGCACCACTCAATTGGTCAAACAAATCATCAATGCGTGGTAATGGGTACCGGTTCTTAATAGTTACAGCATTAAGGGCTCTGTAATCAATGCACAGTCGTACAGATCTGTCCTTCTTGGGTACAAAAAGTATAGGTGCTCCCCATGGTGAAACACTGGGCCGGATAAATCCTTTCTCCAGAAGGTCGTCCACTTGTGTTTTCAGCTCCACTAACTCCTTAGGTGCTAGCCGATATACCGATGAAGTGATAGGTTCGGCTCCTGGAGTTAGGTCTATTGTGAATTCTATCTCCCGATCAGGTGGTAAACCTGGAAGATCGTCGGAAAATACATCCACAAATTCCGTTATGACTCTTGGGTAACTTGAATCTTCTTCTACAGTCAATACCCTAAGAGTTGGCTGGACCCCTTGTTCTACAGCTCCTCGTAGAAATTCAAACTCAGGAAGGCTAGGGGGTCTAAATATCACTTTTCCAAGCCGGCAATCCAGTGTCGCATGGTACTGACTTAACCAGTCCATACCAAGTACAACATCGTAATCAGGCATAGAAAAGATCAAAAATTAGGCTCGCATCTCTCGGCCACAGACTACTACCGAACATGATCTACAAGTATCACTAACCGGGATAATTCCACCTCCCGTTAGTATTCTCTTCATCTTCGAGAGAGGTGCGGTAGCTATTCTATGTGTGGCTACGAAGCTAGCAGCAATAAATGAATGCGAAGCTCCAGAATCAAATAATGCTACAGCAGGAATTGAAGCTACTAATATGGTACCTGCTATCACTTCGCCTGCAGTAGCTTCCTCAGTGACTGCTAGTGCATATGCCTGACCTCGTCCCTGAGCGGGACCCCTTTGCTGACGAGCTTGTTGGAACAATGCTGCCTGAGGTGGTAGAGGTGGCCTGGCTCCTCCAGGCCCTGTCTGAGTTGCTCCCCCAGCTGGAAGAGCTGCAGGTGGAGCTGGTCGATTCGGAACTCCCTCTCGACGTTTCGAGCAGTCCTTTGAGAAGTGTTGTCCAGATCCGCAAACCAGGCAGAGTCCCAGCTTGCGTCGACATTCCTTTTTAATATGTCCTACCTTGCTGCAGTAGTGGCAAGTAGGCAGGTTCTTAGTTGCTGCTCTTGGAGGCGGGCTCTTCTGGGGCCGTTTAGCAGATTCCCCTGGTGATGACTTGGACGGTGCTGAGGAGAAGGGACATTTCAGGCTTGATTCCCTCCGAGTAATGCGCTCCAGCCGACGTGCTGCAGCTAGGACGTCGGTGTAAGAGGTGGGCGCGACTGATCCGATTAACTTCTGAAGCTCGAACCTGAGCCCATCAAAGAACTTCTCCGCCTTCTCCTCTTCGGTAGGAATTAGCGAAGGGGCGAAGCGGCTCAGGCGAATGAATTTGGCGTTATATTCCTCCATCGTCATGTTGCCCTGGATCAGGCGGTTGAATCTGTCTCGGAGTTCTGACCGAGCCACAGCAGGGATGTACATTTCCTGGAAGAGTCTGGAGAACTCCTCCCAGGTAACCTGATCATGTCCGAGCCTTCTTTCTTCGGACAGCCACCAATGATGCGCGTTGTCCGTCAGTTGCATCCTAACGGCAGTCATCCATTTGTCCCTTGGTAGTTCGGCGGCCTCCAACTGATGCTGTGTGTTTGTAAGCCATTCATGCACTTCAGTTGGTCCTTCCTTGCCCGAGAAGGTACGGGGCTTGAGTTGACGGAAATCCGTAATAGATCCCGTCGTTGGCCGCCTATTTGGTGGATTTGCATGCTCCAATGCTGCGACCAGGCTGTTCCTTAGGTTCACGGTCTCTCGACGTTGGGTCTCCTGTTGAATCTGTTGTTGTGCCTGCATCTTGGCGTAGAACATCTGGAATATTTGCTGACCGTCCATTGCCTGTCCTGGGGGAAAGACAGGCATCGCAGGGGGAACTGGGGAGGAGGCGGGATGTCATCACGCCTGAACCTGGAACTTGGCTGGCCAGGTTGGTTGCTCTGAGAGGATTGTCCTCTGGTATCCGGCGTCGTTCCAGCTTCGCAGGTAAACCCTGCTTCAGTCGGTGTTCCCAAGGGGGTCTCTTCATCACTTCTGGGATCCATATCTCTGCACCAAAAGGAAACAATGAGAACGCACAGAGGAATCAAAACAGGATGCAATTCAAGCAATTAAATTGAATTCGACATAGAGTTCAAAAATGATTCAATCAATGGATGAGATCCTATAACCTATCTTATTGCAGGCCTGTTCGGTCCCTAAGTTGAAACCGAGCAATTTAGTTTGGACCTGCATGGGCCACCACAAAAACCATGTCACGCCCCAGTCCCAAAATGCCGAGGGACTGGAGATGCGTGGCAATGGCCAGCAGCACGCACCGATGGTTAACCCAATTTAATGGAACCATCAGGGCGTACTTAAGCTGTAAATAAGGTCTACTACACAAGTCACACTAAATCTCATCCATAAAGATAAAGAAATAAACTGCATATTTAAATGGAAATAATGTATCAACAACATCACAGCAAGTCAGTCGGAGCAACAAACCGACTTAAGTCTGAAATAACTGGCTCCATAGGCCAGGGACAAAAGATATAAACATGAAATAAATAAATGAGTACTGGGACAGGCACTCAGGAGAAGTCCTCGGCAGTCACCTCGTCTTCAGTGTTCGGTTCAGCTCCAGCAATAGCTTCAGCTCCGGTCCCGTATATCTCGGGATACTGCTCCTCAGCTAAACCTGGGGACATAATCCATTCCAGGTCCTCAGTGGACATAGCAAGGCACAAGATAAAAACAAGCCAACTGAATAAGCAGTGTAATAAATAAATGAACAGCAGGGTAAACTAAGTAACCATCTATGTGATATGCAAATGAGAGCAACACTAGTACTCAGGCTGAGACCGCTACAAGCTTTGTGTCGGGGAGCCGGGTAGCAGTAATAACACGTAAAGGGTCTAGCTCTGCTGGAGAGTCTACAACCTCACAATAATAGTAGATATATATATAGAACAGCCTGTAGCCTGTGTGTCTCTCTCCACCCAATGTAATCACGCAAGCCATGACCATAACGTCTCATGTCCATATTAGCGGGATTATAACTAATGCAACAAGTCATACTGTCTATAAATAAATAACTCTGTCAAGTCTTGTATCCTATTCAGAATCCCCACGAATATCTCCGAAAGATTCTGTCCATGATAGTGTCAAGTGTCCTGGGTTGTAGGGTACTTGATAGGTCAAGTACAAAATGAGGGAATCATAAATCCATCTCTAAATGACGAACCCAACACCGCGTACGATATCAGTACCCGACTATGATCGGACACTAGGTACGTCATACGTTCCCTAGGTTAAACAGTTAAAAACAGTTTATAGGATTTAGCACAAGACATCCAGCAGAGTATTTTTACAGAAAATATGAAAATAATGACTGCAAGATTGGCAAGGTGCACTTGCGTGAGGTTTGGATTCCACTTAGGTCCTGGTTTCGGAAATTTCCAGAGATATCTCCGAAAGCTGAAATAAACAGTACCATCACACTCAAAAGGTGTCAAACAGCTAGGATCGCCTGTCCTTGGGTCCAATTTGGAGACAAGGGTAAAAACGGCAATTTCGGCCCAAAATGGGGTCCACCGGTGGGCCCGCTTTGCACCGAAAAATGTGCCAGGGTCAATGGTCTCCAAATTCACCAAACTTAGTGTCAACAGGTCAGGAACGCTGATACGAACCCAACAGAACTTTCAGATTTGAATTCCGATGAGCCGATCACAAAATCGCCCGTCGAGCGGGGCCTGTGGGGCCCACGACACGCGATTTCGTCAACGTTCTCGGAATCGGACCAAACTTGACCCACAGGACCAGCGTATCGATACGAGTCCGATGGCGCAAGTTTTGTCTCGATCCGACGTGTGTGCACGAAGTTAGGATGAATTGCAGAAAAGGCGGATACGGAGCGATGTCCGCGGATACGCGTTGATTCCGGTGTGCACGCACACCCGAATCAGCTCTCGCAAAATCCCATACGTCCGTATCGACGAGGCGCACGTATCTGTGAAGACCGTACGCGACCAAGTCATCCCGTTTGGCGGGGCGTACTCAGTTCCGGGGTGAAACAGGGTCTGGCTTTTTCCTTTTTTGGATCGCGGTGTGCGATCACCACAGGACGCGATGCCCCGAGCGGTTTGTCCGGGCACCGAGAGGGTCATACAGGCTTCGCGTAGAAATTTACGGAATCGAATTCCGAGCTACGAGGAGGAAATTACGGGTACTAGAACAGAGTAGGGAAACTAGGGTTTACCTTGTGTCCTCGTGTCAATCTGACACTGTGTCCGACACGAAGGGCCGTGTCCGGCACAGGGCTGTGCGGAGGGCTGTGTCCGCGTCTTGGCTGGCCAGACTCGGGCTGCTCCGGGCGGCGGAGATGAGCCCGGGGAGGGCGGCCGGAGGGCTGAACCGCCGGGGTCGGGGTCGGCTCCGCCTGGGAAGGGGGTTGATCGGCCTGGGGACTGCCGACAGCGGAGGGAGGAGAGGAAGGGGAGAGGGCAGCCGGCGGCGCTGGAGGAGGTCACGGTGGCGCTGGGGAGGGATCCGGTGAGGGGGTGGCCGGAGCTAGGGCACGGTGGTGGAGGGTTTGGGGGAGAAGGGCCGGAGGGGGTAGGGGTTTTATAGGCCGGGGCTGGGGCGATCGTGGCCGGGGGAGTCGGTAGAGGAGGAAGACGTGGGGAGTGGCCCCTCCGGCGGAGGCGGCGGGGGGCCAAGTCGTGGTCGGGGGACGCGGTCTCCGCCGATCGTGGGGGAGAGGGATTGGGGACGGGTCCGGGTCGGTGCGGGTTCCGGGTTGGGCGGACCCGCCCGACCCGCTAAGTCCGGGTTGCGGGCTGCTATAACGGGTTCGGCCCACTGGGCCGGGCCGGGCCCCTAAAAAAAAATTAATAATAACAGTAATTAATAATAAAAAATATTTAATTAATAAATAATTTAGAAAAATAGTTTTTAGGCTTTTAAAAATAGGTCTGAGGTCCAATAAAATCTCAAAAAATTACCCTAAGTCCGGTTTTCTATTTTACACCATAAAATCATATTTTTATTTCATTTTAATGTTGTTTATTGGCAATTAAAAATTATAACCTCACCACAGGTCCCATGTAAATTCCTGAAAAATGCATTTTAAATCCCGAAAATTGATTTAAAAATATCTGGAAAAAATTTTAGGGTGTTTACAACGAGGCCCTCTTCCCCGCCTAGCTCGGCCCCCTAACCGCCTCCTCCTCCTATTTAAACCTCCTCCCCTCTTCTTCTTCTCCCTCACTCCCACCGAAACCCTAGCCCGAGCTCCGTCCCTCTCCGCTCCGCCACCTCGCCTGAAACCCCGGCCAGCCTCCAGCGCCGTCCTCCTCCTTCGGCGCCGCCTCTTTCTCCTTCCTCCGCCGCCTCCGGCGTCCATTAAGCAGCGGAGACAGCAACAGCAGCAGCCGCCTCCTGCACCGCTGCCGACCGACCCCGCACGCCCCTCTCCCCGGCGAGCCGCCCTCGACCTTCTCGCCGCCGTGCCGACCACCGGAGCCCGCCGCAGCTCCAGAAACCCTAACCCTAGATTCCCTGTGTCCGACACGAATCAGACACGTGTCGGACTCGGTTCGACCCCGGTTTTCGGGTCCCCTTCAGGTACTCGTAACTTTTTGCTCGTAGCTCCATTTTCGTTTCCGCAAATTGCGTTGCGAAGCCTGTATGACCCTCTCGGTGTCCGGACAAACCGCTTGGGGTATCGCGTCCTGTGGTGATTGCACACCGCGATCCAAAAACAGGAAAAAACCAGACCCTGTTTTACCCCGAAACTGAGTACGCCCCGCCAAACGGGACGACTTGGTCGCGTGCGGTCTTCACAGATACGTGCGCGTCGTCGATACGGACGTGTGAGATTTTACGGAAGCTGATTCGGGTGTGCGTGGACACCGAAATCAACGCGTATCCGCGGACATCGTCCCGTATTCGGCTTTTCTATAATTTGCCCTAACTTCTTGTACACTCGTCAGATCGAGACAAAACTTGTGCCATCGGACTCGTAGCGATATGCTGGTCCTGTGGGTCAAGTTTGGTTCGATTCTGAGAACGTTGACGAAATCGCGTGTCGCGGGCCCCACTGGCCCCGCTCGACGGGCGATTTTGTGATCGGCTCATCGGAATCCAAATCTGGAAGTTTCGTTGGGTTCGTATCAGCGTTCCTGACCTGTTGACACTAAGTTTGGTGAATTTGGAGACCGTTGACCCGGATACATTTTTCGGTGCAAAGCGGGCCCACCGGCGGACCCCGTTTTGACCCGAAACTGTCGTTTTTGCCCTTGTCTCCAAATTGGACCCAAGGATAGACGTTTCTAGCTATTTGACACCTTCTGAGCGTGATGGTAATGTCTATTTCAGCTTTTGGACTCATCTCTGAAAATTTCCCCAAGAACAATTAATCAGATCCAAACAACAGGCAAGTACCTGCACTTCAAGTTAAATCTTTATATTGTGATAATTAATTCCCTGCTTTACTAGTACCCTTGATGATTACACCTAGTATTAGGAATACTGGAATTCATGTCTTGAATATTTGGAGTTCATGTCTTGTTTTTCATGTCGGGTGGGAGAATACTAGAAGGCATGTAGTTTACCCTTTCCCCTGCCATGTTTAATAGCTGTTGGTACGCGACTGTACCTCAGCCGGATCTCGATTTTCCCTGTTTAATAGCCATTTATGACGGCCGGATTAGCCTTATAAACCCCTACATGCCAACTATGTATTCTAAAATAAACACAAGTTCACACAGATAGTTTCTGGTCTTGTTATATTTCTTGCTGACTGTTGTAGTTTCATTTCCTGTCTCATTAATTTCTGTTTTCTCATATTCCTGTTCACAGCTTTAACTCGGAGATATTGATGTTCTTTTATGCAGTTTCTCATTAATGATACTCAATTTAATTGTCATAAATATTTAGTTTAATCTTGTTGTGCACTGTGTACTTTGCTCCTTCCTGACTGGATCTGTTGATTTAGGCGATGATGAGAACCTTGCCCCTACATATTATGGTCCCTATGAGGGTACAGATGATACTTATGAGGAGCCAGATCCCACCCAAGAGACCCCTGCTGCAGAGTAGATAGCAGTAGCTATTTTTATTTATTGCTCTTAGCTTAGTAATCGGGTTTGTCCCCGATTTCATTCTGATTTCTGTACTAAATATTTTAATCTGTTGTCACATTTAGTTCATCTGAAATCTTAAGTATCTGTTTCTCATTATTATCTTGCCTATGTTATTTGTGAATGAGCTAGATTAGTTAACTGTGGATTTGACCTAGACAGCGTACTACTGCCGACTCTGCGGTGTAGGCTGGACGTACCCACGCACTCGTGCCCGAATTTCCGGGTGCGGGTCGTGACACGTTTTTATGGTGGCCCATGCAGGTCCTATCCTTAAATAGGGTAATACCCTAGGACAGGGTATGGAATAAGATTGAGGATTCTAGGAAAAGCTCATTCACAGTATAGGGTCCTTATTTAAATTCTTGATATCATTTTTGCTCAATTTTCCTATCGCCCTTGATTTCCAAGTAATCTATTCTGATCTCCCTGTCCCTTAATCTTTCAGAATGGTCCAGACAAGGAACACAGTAGGAGGCACATCAGAACCAGCTGAGCAAAATATGCCCGAGACTCTTGCACTCCCGCCGCCTCCATCTGTTCCGGCAGTTACTCTGGATGGGGCACAACTACTTGGAGTGTTCCAGGGACTAGTGGAATCCCAGAAAGAACAGACTGCACTTCTGCGGACCAGCCTCTCAGAAGCTCTTAGGTCCCAGGAGTCGCCACTCAAGAGGCCAGGGAGTGCCAAAGACTTCAAGAATCTTAGACCCCTGGAATTCTACGGAACTGAGGGCATTCTCTATGCCGATGAGTGGATAGAGAATGTCGAGAGACTCCTGAAGACTGCTCGGGTTCCTGATGATCTCAAAGTGGAATCCGCAAGCCTGCAACTGTTCGACATAGCTCGAACCTGGTTTAGAGATGAACCCCAACTATCTGCTCCTGACCTCACCTGGAAGGACTTCAAGAGGCTATTCAAGGAGAAATTTTACCCCGAAGTGGCTCGGGAAGCTCTCGAAAGCCAATTCGAGAGACTGGAATAAGGTAACCTGTCTGTTGATGAGTATACTGCTGAATTTAGCAGGTTAAGCCACTTTGCGGAGTACATGGTTCGTACCCCGGAGGACAGAGCCCGTAGATTCAAGAAGGGGCTGTCTCCGGATATTCGCCTTGCTGTCACCACCAGCCGAGCTCGCACCTATGAAGAAATCCTGAGCGTGGCACAAGGCGTTGAGAGAGACATGGGGCATAAACTAAAGCGAGAGAGAGATACCGGAAATGCGGGACCCAACAAACGTCCTTTTCAACAACAACAACAGCAGAGGGCCCCGCAGCAAACTCAGCGTCCTCTCCCTCGAGCTCCAGTACCCCAACACCAGGCTCAAGGACAGAACCAACAAGCTGCTGCTTGTAACTTTTGCCAAAAACCAGGTCATACTTGGCAAGTCTGCAGGAAGAGGCTAGGTGCCTGCCTCTACTGCGGCTCAGCAGCGCATCAAATGAGGGACTGTCCAGCTGCTCAAGGACGCACCGCTGCACCCAAGGCTCCAGTCCAGGCCAGGGTCGACGATGGGATGAAGGTTAGTCGAGGGAGATGGCGGGATGATGGAGTCCGGTCAGGGTGATAGCGGCGTGACTCGGGTTGAAGAAGAAATGAAGAAGAGGTGAAGAAGAAGAAGAAGAAGAAGAAGAAGAAGAATGGAGAGGTTCAGCTGAGGATGTAGGGAGAGGGAGGAGAGAGAGAGAGAGAGTGGAGGGTTTCCTATGCTCTTGGGATTAGGGCCGGCCTTGAGAAAAGGGAGATGATGGAGAGCTTTTATAGGGGAGTGTGTGGTGAGTGTATGGTAAGGATGTTGGCTTTAATTTGAATGGAGGGCTCAGATTTCACATGGAGAAATGTACATCCAAAGGAGAGAGAGAGGGGGTAATATGACCAGTCAAGAGAGGGAGAGGGAGTTTCTTCATTTGGTCTAGACCAATGAGGTGGTGACACATATTACTATATTTACAAATAAGCCCCTTAACTTTTGGATATTTGCACAAACATGTAAAATGATGGGAATTTATTGTGAAAAGTGGTGTTTGGTGTTATGTAGGGTGAGGGGGTGTTGTGTGTTTTGCATGGGCTTAATGAATGGGATATTGGGCTAAATTGGGATTAAGTTAGGATTAGTCAAAGTTGGTATCCCCAATTTAATTAAAATAAAAATATTATGTGCTCTTAAATTAAATGGGGGCACATGAGATCTCAATTAGGAGTGACACAAATATCATGAAAGGTGTAGGCTTTGTGTCAGTCTTGGACCCTTTAATTGGTCCGGCTAAACGGGTTGAGTTTGTGTCTCAAAATTGATGACAACGACAAAGGTACGCGATACAGGATTAAAGAATGGATTTCGAGACCGAAAAGTTGTGCAATTAAATTAGAGCACAAGGGATTATGATTGTAAGTGACAAAAAAGTTCAGTGCCTAGGTTGGCTTGTCAAGTCTAGAGTGCAATAATTAGTTAAAAAAAATATGGGCTATTGTTGGGCTCTGAATATTGCAACAACGGTAGGGTGCACCAAGGGTTTAAATAAAGAACCAGAAGGGTTTAAATAAAGAACCAGACAACTGTAACACAAATTCTAAACCTCAAATACCTTATGCTAAACCAAAAATTTCTAACTCAATCTAGTCTACCTAAAAAAATAAATGAGGGGGTTTACACATGAAAATATTGGTTGGATGTATTTTTTTTTTTTTTGGACGGTAATACCCTTAATAGCACTAATTAAATTTAAATAACAGTAGCAATGAAATTAATGAAGAGTATTTGTGAAAAAATTAAACAAATTAAGATTCACTTCCTGTCTGAGTCAAATATGAAAAAAAAATCTAGGTGCATAATTCCAACCTAACCAATTATGAGTATGAAAATATTAAATTTATTTTCACAGAAAAGCAATAAAAAATAATTTTTTAAAAATATCAAACCTTCATCCAAACAACCTTATAGTATAGGGGATGTTTGGTTGTATGCAACTTGGCAGCAAGTGACGATATTTGATGAAAGTGAACGTTGGGTTTACTACTTTACGTGTTTGGTTGCTCTCTGCATCCACTCTGCAAGTGTCCCATCCCTCCATCGATACTTGGGTTGTTCCCCTCTCTTCACCCCATCTCACCTACCGCAAAGAAGAGGAGTAACTCAACGTTAAACTCCTCTTCTCTGCTGCATACTTGCATCACCGCAAGTTGGGATGTTCTCCTCTTCTCTGTTGCGTCTCTGGTCACCTCCTCCCGCCAAGGTGAGATTTTTCTTCTGTTCTTCTCTTCTCTGTTGCGTCTCTGCGTCTTTGTTCTTGTTTGATGAGGAGAAAATTGAGTTCTGGTAAATATAGTAAAAAAAAATTTGAAACTCTTCTCTGCTGCATACTTGCATCACCGCAATTTTTTGCCTTCAGCATCTCCGAATCTAGAATTTATTACATATGTTTCGAATTTTTTGTGTGTTCCTTCTCTGGATCTAGAATTTTTTGGCCATTTGTCTTACTATGGCCAGTATAATCGATGTTGATGCTCAGTGTCTTGCTAAAAAAAGCAAGATGTGTTAGAAATGAGTTGTATGTTTAAATTTGGGTTGCATTTTGTTGGTTTCTTGCTAAAAAAAGGCAAGATGTTGATGCTCAGTGTCTTACTGTTATTTTTTTTATGATCTGGGTCTTTATATGGATTATAAATTACAGGTCAATTACATGAATTTTGTTCTTTAAACTTTGAGTTAAGTTGTCTTTATGTTCTGAGTTTATCAGCCTTTATCATGTTATGTTATTATTTTGCACAATTTAATCTTATCGTGGATGGGGCTAGCTATGGAGTTGATATAGCTTTCTCATCCTTTTTGTTCTATTGGACATCCTATTTTCATGGAAACAAAAACTGTCATTGCTATTATCAGGTATCCAGTTTGGCATCCTCTTATGTTATCCAGTTAGAAAGATTGTATATCCTATTTTCTAAATATTTTGATGTACAATTTGGAATTTAGTTTAAGTTCTACAAATTCTTTTTTTTTATCATCTAGGTCTTCTTGATTATGTGGGAAGTTGGTTTTTTGGATTACTGTGTGTGCTTGATACTTATTTGCTGATAACAGACTGGATTTTCTGATACACTTCTAAAAATTAAAATTTTCTGATATACTACTGCTGCTGAGAACATGTTGCTTGTGAGAACATGTTGTTGTTGCTGCCATACTAATGCCTATTAGTACTTCCTTGGGCTTGTGACTTGTTGGATTTCATTCAGTTGGATTACTATGTATTGGTTTACATTTAATTGGAATGAATTATTGTTCTACTTGGATTTTTCCTCTATTTTAATCTTGAAAATGTTACAAATTAGCATGTTTTCAGCTGGAACATGTCTGTAGAATTTTGATGTTTTCATGTGTCGAATTTCCATGTGTGATGAGTTATATAATTGGTGGTAAGCATACCATATTTTGAATTGGTTATTATATTACATATATGTTTGCTTGCCAAACATTGAAAGTGCACTTACATGTTGCATCCAAACACAATTTTCAGAAACTGTTCAGTTGCTGGGAACAAAATATAAAGTATCCAAACAGGTTTCGGAAATCCAGTAATGCTGCAAGTGGACTAAAAGTGAGAATGGTGCAAATGACATTGCACACTTTTATCTAGCTCGTGGGATCTAAACAGGCCCATAATGATTTTAAAACTATTGGTAACTCGTGAACATTTCGAGA
Source organism: Iris macrosiphon (assembly GCA_036927795.1). Classification (NCBI taxonomy): domain Eukaryota; kingdom Viridiplantae; phylum Streptophyta; class Magnoliopsida; order Asparagales; family Iridaceae; genus Iris; species Iris macrosiphon. The sequence goes on along the minus strand of JAYESA010000015.1, from coordinate 17,496,718 downwards.
TGTTGGTGTAGACAATGTATGAGAGAATTTGTTATTATTAATCAAAGAAGTCGATCCAGAAATTAATGTTAGGAGTAAGGAACACCTAGAATAAATAGATTCTCATCAAAAGAGAATAAGAGAGCCGAGACTTTAATGAGGAAAGAAAAATAGAACAAAAGATGCTCGGACTCGCTAAGCAAGGAAGCGAGCGATCCGAGGTTGACGCATGAAATGGCAATGCCATGCATGTGGGTCCCACACCAGAGCTTTCTCAATCAGAAACAACAGTGGTTCGTCAACCCACAAATTATATAGAGCAAGGCCCATCCATTTTCGCTACATGTTATAGTGATGCTAATGGCATATGCATCAATGCATAATTAATAATACATTCTAATGATATTTTCATAAGAATTCTCTAAATTCAAAAGAAAATCGAGGTTCCACCAAAATATATGCACAAGACCCCTACTTATTTTTTGGATGTTTTTTTAAACCGAAAAACATTGGGTAATATTATTCACTAGCTATGTGGCCAACGAGAAATTTGATTGTTCATTATGAACAAAGATATTTTGAATTTGAACAAAGGTGAGATAAAAGTGTTGCTCTATTGCTAGATTTAGTATCTATAAAAAAATGTATCCATAAAATATATATTTAAAATTGAGTCCATCTTAACTTATGGAATAAGGATGGCTACAAATGAGTTGTTTCGAGAAACAACTTCAAAAGAAAAATTGATTAGATTTCAAATAGTTTTAAGTATACTAAGTAAATTGTTACACGTAAATAAATATTTTATGATATTGATAAAAAATAATTTAAATATTTAAATATATTTAAATTTGTTAAATAATATTTATATATTTTTTATATATATTTTTTTAATTAATTTTTTTATTTAGTTTTTAAATAGTTCTAAATTTAGATTTTTGATATATATATATATATATATATATATATATATATATATATATATATATATATATATATATATATATATTTGTACGGAAGAAGAAAGAAAGAAAAATCAACTTTTTGCCATAATTATTTTTTTAATAAATTATTGAAAATTTATAAATAGTTTAGACGACTCAATTTTGCACCGTTTTCAAGCCTCCTTATAAAATTGGAGATTTTTTTATTAGGCTGTGTTTGATTAAACTTTTTTATTGAAAATATTTGCATCACAAAATTTCCACCAATACGTAGTAATTCATAATTTATATTTTCATGAAATTATTTCCAAAAGACTATTATTTTTCATATTTTTCTCCAAAATAGCTAAAAATAAAACCGGCACAACAGAATAAAAAAAAAATCAATTTTCATGTAAAATAACTATTTTTCATGAAAATAATGGCAATCAAACACTCAAATTAAGTTTTTCATAAAAAAAATATTTAATTTTTCACAAGAAAACAATTGCAATCAAACAAAGTCATCGTGGAAAAAAATTAATTAATTCTATGAATTTTTTTCCTAGTAAAATAATTCCATGAAGTTCATGTATTTTCACTTTGCAATTTTTATAGAAGAAAGAATAGAAAATAGCAAAATATGCAATCAGTATTACCGGCTAGCAGTAATAGCTAACTTTAATACGATATATAGATGTTGCCAAAGAGTTTGGTAGCAGTTTCCGAAATAAACTTCCTTAGAGCCAGTGAAAGACGAGTATCGAACTCAAAGACGTCTAACTTTTGAAGAAATTGCATACTTGGGTCTCAGTTGTATGATGGGAACCAAAATGGAGCAAAAGCAGCAAAAGTGCCAAGAAACATTCCTCTACTACAAAAAAGCATTTGAAACTACTACTTACTTCTGAGAGGAACCATCAAAGGCTAATCAGGAATACACATATAAGCTTCATCTAGTAGAAAAGTGGTGGCATGAATTTTAAGGACAAATAATAAACATAACCTTCTTAGCCTTTTGCAGCTCTTCTACGAAATAGGGAGAAATGAAGAAGAAGAAGAAGAAGAAGAAGAAGAAGAAGAAAAATAGATCTAGAAGAGTCTAAATGCAATCATCTGAAGGTGATGAGAGTACAAACTGAACGAAAAAAGATGATGTTTCTTGTGGTCACTTCTTCAAAGTATAGGAAACAAATCAAGTTAACCGAAAACCTCCCGAAGATTAACTCGGTGCAACATGTGACTTATTCATCAAGATAGGATACAATATCAGATATTATTGGATTGTCACACATTCAACAACATCATATGGGTTTACAACAGCAACATTTCCATGAACTAAAAGTATATAAACTCCTTTATAAAGCCTTCCAAGAGTGAAAGAATGAGGAAAGGAGACGAAAGAGAATTAATTGACTGTGGCAGTACCAGAGCCTACTCCCTCGGCTTTACTTCCACCTGCAAAATCATCATTTGATAAATCCGGAGACTTCCATTGTAGCAGAAAACTAGTATTTGAAAGATAAAAAAATGTCAATGACAGTACAAATTATAAACAAAACATTAGGTGTAAATCAAAGTATCAAATCACTTTTCCCTCAATAAATAAAAGACTTACATTTGCACTCGATAAGCAACCCAGCATCTCCAGTTAGCTTCAATTCTCTCTGCTATTTGATACAAGGTTCGCAGTATCGGTATCAGAATCGGTGACGGACCATTCCTATGAGTATTGGGATAGGTGGTTTCAGCAGTATCGGCAATTTCGTATCGAAGTATCGGATTTCTTGGTACCAAAAAGCAAATAATTATTAACCATTTAGAAAGAAGAAGAAAATTGTCCGTTTAGGCATAATTGTAAGTATCGTTTGTGTTGTTTCCGAGTAGTTTGACATTCAAATGAAATAATAGTCACCACTGCTCATTGGTTTATGGTTTACCTGTAATAAATAAGTTTTTTTAATTTGCATGCTTTTACAACCTTGTTGATTGATTTTTCTAATTCTATTTTCTTTGTCGAATCGACTAGAAAAGAAATCCCCAACGTCAGTATCGATAGTATCGGTAGCGGTGGATATCGGATCGGAACATACCGTATTGGCTGTATCATATCAGTATTGGTCGATTCTACAAACTATGATTTGATGGTTGGCCAGGCATGAGACCTCAACCTTTGTTGAGAACTTGAGACATTATATTCTTTAGCGTAAATTAGGGTATTCTATCTCCAGCATTGAACATTCTATTAGACAGAAAAGTAGAACTAAAAAACAGGACAGCGTTCCTTCAAACGATCTTACATGATATAATTTTCTTCTGATCTTACGATTAAAGGATCCTAACCATTGTACAACTTTTTATATGCCTTGACATGTAACAATTAAGAAATATGAAATAATCCATAACAAAATTACTGCCAAGTAATGTTGCATGTTTTCTTTTAGAAAGGGTATAAAGTAGTAAGCAAACAGATGTAGGCTGTGCTTGGAATATTTAGATGTACAAGTAAATCACCATTTTTAGGGACTTGTAATTGAAAATATAGAAAAACAATATTACACGGTGGAGAAAGGGAGCTGGCAAACAGATGTAGGCTGTGCTTGGAATTCTTATGGACATAGATCTGGCAAAAGAGGTCCAGGCTATACGGATGGAGAAAGGGAGCTGGCTGCTGAAAGTATGAAGTTTTAGACAATTATCTAAATCCTATCCCGAGAAACTACCATTATTACTGTTTGAATCCTTTGAAAATATTAATGGAAGAATGGTTTTAAGATTTGAATCTTTTCCATGTGATTTGATATTAATCTGATACAACTGAGGAAGAGCCTGTGGCCTGCACAAACTGCTCTTGAAGATACGGTAACTACCACAGAAAGACTGATGCTGGTTGCAAGAATCTTACTGATAGAAAAAAGGAACATGGATGGATGATGGTAGGGACTAGAGAGGACTTCCTAACTTCAAGTATTAGAGTTAGTTCTGAGATAGGAAGAGATGACAAAGCTGCAGCCATCAAATCCCTGGGAACTTCTAATAGTGTTTCGCCTCATTTTAATTATGGGCTCTCTTCAACTCGGCATTGGGTACACACCCTCTGCTCGTGTTCCTGTTCTCTTTAATCCTTATTCAAACAAACGTCTTTCTAAATTAAGTAAATCATGAGATCTTTAATGTTGATCCTGATGCTAATAATTTTCATAAGTTTTAGGTCCATGGAGAGAGAAACAGAACCTTCCAGATGTTTCATCTCCTTGTAGTTGTCATCTTTTTATTCCATCATAAAAATTCTCTCTGAATGTTAGGGGTTGGCTCTATCCAGGAAATTTGGGGATTAGAAATTGTCTTCAACTGCATAAGTTTGATATTGTCTGTGTGCAAGAATCCAATTTAAATAATCCCAATTCCTTTGTATTAAAAAGTTTATGCTGTAACTGGATTAATACTGGTCTCTTATTTCTTCTATTGGCTCTTCTGGAGGGGTCCTAACTGGTTGGAATGACAATCATTGGTTTCTATGTTAAGAGCTGTTCTAACTGGTTGGAATTACAATCATTGGCTTCAATGTTACGAGCTGTTTGGTTAGACTATTTGTGCACTAGACTATTTTCTGCATTTGGACCAAGAGAAGCCTACTTCACGTGTTTGGTTGCAGAAGAGGAGAAACTGTAAAGTCACATGAAGAGTAAATCATGTCTGCACCTACTTCCTCATTTTGTCATCCAAGTTTTTCATTCGGATCTGGACTTCTCTGAAGTGGAAAAATCCTCCGTTCCTCTGGAGGAGATCCGTGTTGAACTACTTGGGTTTGTGGTGCCCCCTACTGTTACCCCTTTCCTGTGCTCTTTTCCTCTGTAAGATGGTTCTAACCATTGTCTCTAGAGTTTTTTTTTTTTTTTTTTTTTTTACGATTTGTGGGGAATTTAAAAAGATTTTGAGGCATTAATCTCGGTTTTCTGGAAGAATCTACTACATATCTTCTTAGATCTACTATAGATCTACTTCCGATCTACAAAATCTCTCTTTTTTAAGGATTTTGGGTGGAAATAAAAAGAAATTGAGGCATGCCCATTTTTTCTACAAGAACCCTATTATATATCTTCAAATCTTGTTTTGTTCTCGAATTTAGTTGTGGATGAACAACATAAATAACTTTCCATCTAGCATGTGTGTGGATTTTTCCTCTATATGAACAAGAATAAATTTTCGGTGCTCTTGCATGTGCATGTCTGGGGCTTTTCCACATTTTTCGATCATGAAAACTATTAAATATAAATGTCAAATCTACTTGGATCTAGTTCAGATCTATAATGTATAACTCTTTTTTGAAGAATTTGTGCACAAATCAAAAGAAATTGGAGCATGCCCCTTATTTTGGATGAACCCTATTTTTTTTTTTCTTCTAGTCTCATTCTCGAATTTAACTGTGGATGAACATCGTAAATTAATTTTGATCTTGCATGTCTATGGCTTTTTCCTCTATGATAAGAAAATTTGTTGGGTGTTTTTGCATGTTTGGGGCTTTTCCATGTTCATCCATCCTGAGAACTGTTGAATATAATTGTCGGAATTGGCTCTTTCATCGACATTCTTAGATCTAGATTTGAACAAAGCTGTAGGATTGTATTGGATTGTGTAGGAAAGGATTTCCAGGTTCATGTACGGCTGTCATACAATATAAAAATAAGGTCATCTTTTATTTGTGTAGGAAAGTTGTGTAGGAAAGTACTACATAATAGACGTTGGATATACCACGATGTCTAGTTTTATTACTCCCTATCACGAAGTAATGAAGTAAGGTACCACCACAGTACCAGGAGGGATCGCAATATTTACGGACCTGAAAGAACTATTCAACTATAGGGACTCCAAGCTAGGGACGAAAACAGAATGCTCCTTGGCGACGCTTACGAATAGGTTTTGCATTTTGGATGAGACAAAATTTCACAACTTTCCTACACTAGTGGAGAATGTATTAGCTTGTTGTGTTTTGCATAACTAAATGCTTGGAGTAGATCACAACCGCAAGTTGACGTAAAGGAAAAATATGCTAATATAGTCCACAAGGAAGTATATGATAAATCTTTATTTGACTACGAAGATTTCTTTCAAAATACTCAATAAATTCAAAGGAACGCGAAGAAGTTTTGGAAAGATAAGCATGACAAGATCGTAATGCAAATGTGGAATAATTACGCTAGTGGCAATGCTAGGGGTTAAGAAAATTGTGTACATTAATATAATACGGTACTTATTATCAATATCTGACATGTACATATACTTAACATACTTATGGGTTGTAATAACGTTTGTTGGATTTTTTTCCTGTATAATTAAGCTTTTATTCAAGCAATGTTTGAAATGTACAATTTAACAAAATTAATATGAACATGTGAAATGTCGAACAATTTTTCTAACTATCCACTCTTCCAAATACATGAGGGCAACCCTTTCACAACTCCTAAAGTTGAAGAGGAGATCATTAGAAAAAATTGGCACTCCAGGTCTAGATGCTCATATGGATAAAACCGATCACTATATAATCGTGAGAGTTCAATGTCCCATCAACATTAGGGGTACAATAGTAATGCTTATGCGGATTCTTACTCGTATGTCCACAATGACGTCTCTAATCAAGAATCACCCCCCCCCCCCCCTTCTCCCACACCACATAGAGGATCAGGGGTCCTTACCATTAAACATGCTCTTATGTAAAAAGTAACTACCAAGGATAAGAATGTTAGACACGAAGTGGGAGGCCCGCTTAACAAATGTTGGCATGATGAGCACTCAGAGAAACTCCTTAAGGTGCTTGGTTTTGAGACTGACCAAGGGCGAAAGAGCGATTAGACCTTTAAAAGTAATTCCTTCCAATATGTTGTAGTTGTGGTCAACAAAAAATTTGGTGAGTCGTATACCGTGCAATATGCTCATACGGGGATTGAAGACCAAGTGGTTGGATATAATGAAAGTAAAAAATCTATCCAGGACTAGGTAGGATGAAAACTTGAAGATGATTACTTTGGAGCCTAAGAGCCTTGAGGATCTCAAAAAGGTAACAAAGTTTGAATATTAATTGGTTTTCTATTTCTATTCAAGATTTTAATTACTCTCAATCACTAGAAAAGCATGTACATATACTTAACATACTTATGGGTTGTAATTAGGGGTGTAAAATAAACAGAACGATCCATCGTCTGTCCGAGTCCGACTCGACAAATAGTCCAACTGTTGACTGTTTGAACCACTATGAACTGAGCTTGAACAAAAATACTAGTCCGAACCTTTAACGAGTTCGAGCTCGGTCATATACTTATCCGGCTCGAATATGTCCTTGAACACCAATAATAAAATTTAATTAATTTTTTTATTGCTGTTAAAATATCAAAAGCATCCATCCTAAACTTGCCACCACTGGTTCAAACTCACACATGCATACAATAGGCTATAGCAGCTGCTGGTTTCAATAATGAAATACATTTCTGTGATTTTTTTTTCTCCTATCCCAACTGCGAGCTGGCCGGCCAGCTGTCCCATGCTATCTTTCCAATTCCAATTTGGCAATTTTCTCACGGCTAGCTACCCAGACTCTCTTTCTAATTTGACAATTTCAAAAATTCATTATGCCAAGTAGCCAACCACCCAAAGTTTTGGCTCTTCACTACCCACTACTATACACTGGAGAGAGCATCCTATCTTCATTGCTGTTCCTTCTTCTTTTCCAATCCAAGTTCCCCTTTCCAAATTCCAACACCGGCACATATTTTCTTTCACAGATTCAAATATTCAAATTTCTAACTCTTCGTCTTATGTAATTTTGCATTAATTTAGCCAAAATCATGGAGAATAATATGTTCTTCCATCCATATTATCACCTGTATAAAAACCCACCACAAGAAAACATAATCCCTGCTAGAATTTTGATCCAGCAACACCATCGGCTCCAATGGGTCGTCTATCTTCTTCATCGTCCACTATGGCTTCTCTACCTCCAGTTTCGAGTAAGTATTTTTTTCTTCATGATTTTTTCCTTTAGCAAAAAAAAAGGTATTTTTTTTTAAGAAGAACTGAGGTTATAGCCATCTCGTTCTAAGTAGTTTTGGAGGAAGGGGAAGATTTTTAACCTACATTTGGCGAAAAAGTTGTTATTTTTCATGTGAAAGACCAAAACTTTGATGGAAAAAGAAGTTAATTTTCATGGTTCAGTTGTGATGAGAGTGAGACAACTTTCTGTCATCCTCCTATATCTATGTTACTTCATTTTGTAATCTAAGATAATGTTTGTATAACCATGTGCACATTCATCCTTCTTACTTAGAGCATGCAGCATAGTGCTTAGAACTTGAGAGTTGCACAAAAAACCTGCCCAAGTGATGAGAGAATTCATGTACTTCAAATTTGAAGCAAGTAGCTGTGCACCCAGAACATCATTACACTGGATCCACTAATTTGAGTTTAACAATTACACGACTCACTTAACTCTTATGATTTGCCTATACTAATTTATTTTAAATGAGTAAAAGTTGCATGGTCCAGTTTTGGTCTGTAGTAGCTTCAGTTTATTATAGATTTTTTTTATTAGTAGGTGAAGTTTCAGTCAATTGACCAATTTTTATAGTGAATCTGGATTGCTAAATGTTCTATTATGCTATGAATTGGTACCAAATCATTGTTTGATATGATTAGGTTTGGAACATATTGATAATGCTCAACAACTTCAAGAAGATCCCATTAGTGTTGAAGGCATTGAAATTGTGAATGGCGTGGATAATCATGAGGATAAGGCAGAAAAGGCTACTAAAGTTGGAACCAAAACGAGAAAAAGGACATCGACAGTATGGCTTGAGTTCGAAAAGGATGAAGAAACATGTGAGGATGATATTGTTCAATTGTTTGCTAAGTGTCTTCATTGCTCAAAAAAGATGAGTAGAACTATAGACGGCTGCACAACCACATTCAAGAGACACTTAGATAAGTGCAATGTTCGCCTTGCTAAACAAAACAAAACAAAAACAGAAGTTGTTGGGCAAAGATTTTTTCAAAGGTACACCTTCTTATGATTTGATTGGGTAACTAGCTATTCACAAATTTGATAAGGAGAAAGTTGGAGAATTATTGGCTACAATGATCATTGTGTATGAATATCCATTAACGATGGTGGAGCATGAATTTTTTGTGTTGTTTTGCCAACTTTTGAATCTTGAATTTGAAAAGGTACCACGTGTGACTATAAAAAATGATTGCATGAACTTGTATTGTTTTGAGAAGAAAAATTAAAGGATGTGCTATCAAGTGTGAGTAGAGTTAGTTTGACATCTGACTTATGGACATCAAATCAGACCATAGAATTTATGTGTCTCACATGTCACTTTCTTGAGTCGGAATGGACACTACGGAAGCGTGTTTTAAACTTTTGTAGCTTGCCTCCACCACATACTGGAGTTGCTATATCTGATGCCATATTTGCTTGTCTTTTGAATTGGAAAATTGAGAATAAAATATCATCAATAACACTTGTTAATGCTTCCTCAAATGATGTTGCTGTTAGAAATTTAAAGGATAATTTTTCAATGAAGGGTAAACTTTTCTTCAAGGATAAAGTTTTTCATGTTATGTGTTGTGCACATGTGTTGAACTTAATATGGTGCAAGATGGATTGCATGAAATCAAAGAAGTTATTCAAAATATTCGTGAAAGTGTGAAATATTTGAAAATGTCACCTCAAAGGCTTCACAAGTTCGCGGATATAGTGAAGAAATTGCAACTTCCAGCCTCTAGGCGTTTAATTCTTGATGTTCCAACTCTTTGAAATTCTACTTATGCAATGCTAGAGTGTGCTTTGAGATTTAGACAAGTTTTTCCTATGTATCATGAGAGGGATAAATCATATGAGTGGTTTCCATCAATGATGGATTGGGAGAAGGCTGAAACTATTTGCAAGATTTTAGAAGTTTTCAATGAAGCCTCTAATGTCTTCTATGGAACTTCTTATCGAATTTCGAATTTATTTCTTTCCAACTTTGTACTCTTATTGCCAATCTCTTTTAGCTTCCGAACAGCCTATTCGATTTCGGTGCTCTCACTTATTTTTGGCTTGGATCTAGATAATAAATGTGGCAAGTCAAAGAGTTGAGTCGTCGAAAACACTAGCAGCTCCTTCTCCAACTTTTGCAAATGAACCTTGTTCAATGAAACTTCCATGGCGTAGATTGACCTTTTACGAATCTGTCTTGAAGAGTGAGATCGTTATTGCATAGATAAGGTGCATATCTCTACACGGTACTTCCACAATGAGATCAGAAAAGCCTTTCGCTACGCACCTTGGTATGGTCCACTCGATAAGTATCTCTTGAATTTACGTTACAAATTTGTAAGTAAACAGAAGGTCCTCCTTCGGACCCTATCGTTGAATGCATGTGGTCAACTGTGTAATCGAGGAAGCCAACATTGATTGACTTTCATGGTTAAGGTTCGAAAGAAGAAGAACCAACATGATAGGGCTGTCTAACTAACAGGAGAAGCGGAACATGTAATGTTGCTTTTCATCCTTACTTGATCATCCTATCAGTCGCAACATGTCCGATTGCGAGAGAAAAAGAATTAGACAAATTCTCGGCTCTTCACGCGCGACTACTCAATCAGTGGATTATGATTGAGCTTAATAACTTAGCTGACCTAGGATCGAACTCTAAATATGCGTGTGGCTCATCATAAGACCTTAGCCCGATGTCCTACCCAGAAAAGGCACAGGACAACCTTTTCAAGTTCTAACTTCCAAACGTTTGCTTGCTTGCTTCCTATCTGACCTATCAATCAAAGAAATGTTCTAGTTCTGCGATACGAGCTTGACAGTCGCTCTGAGACAATATCTTTCTTGGTTGGGCTCCCTTCCCTACTGATCATACAACAAATTAACGTGGTTAGAAAGATGGCACATCGATCTTCTGTACCGAAATGGCTGGACCATGTTCGTGCTGCGGAACGGAAAAAATTCGCATTCCTTGGAAAATCATTCCTGACTCCGAAGTTTAAAACGAAACTTGGTTGGCGCCTTTTTGCTTGACCTTCCTTTGTTTAGTGACCAGACTCCATCTTGCTGCGTCATTTTCCTCTGTCAGAATCGCACTTGAGCTTGATCTTGATTTTCCAACCTTTGTAAATGTAAAAAAGAAAGCGCTTACATTGATCAAAGGGGGCATATTCCTTCTGTTCATACGGGATGGTTCTTTTCACTTGGTTCATAAGGCATTCTTCTATGAGGATGGTTAAGCAAGAAAGGATAATTGATTATTTTTCGCAGATCGCTAGGTACTACTATAGTGGCAGGCTATGTAGTTAAAAACCGTTATATATCGAATATATCACCGATATATAACGGTATCGGTGATGAACCGATATTTTTTTTGGAAAAAATCGGTTAAATATCGGAACCGATTAAATCGGCCGATATGACCGATATTTTATGATATATCGGTTTTAATAAAAACCGATATCTCACAGTAACTTTTTTTTTTTACTGGACAAGCAAAATTGGAGGTCAATTCTATTTATTACTGAATGTGTATATTTGCTTACTGTGGGTGATATCAGAATATTTATTTTTACCTGACCATTGCTTAAATTACAGTATTGCGGGTCTTCATGGAATGAACTTAAACACATTAGACAGGCTGTAGGTTTCTTGGTATGTAAGACACTCCCATTTAATGTACCATCAGATGCAATTTTATATAAGATATAATGTGCTGCAATTCAATTCAACTTTGATTTCATAGGACATGATTTTCTGGAGACATATCTTGAACAATTTGTTCTGTTTGTTTGAGATTATCTGAGATCTAAATAGTTATTTGCACTGTTGATTTTGAAATTGGCCTTCCAACTGGTGGTCTTTGTGCAAGCTGCTATGAAACTGCCATTCATTTTATCCACCACTTTTTCGCGTAGTAGACATATCTTGAAGGATTTGTTTATATAAGCTATACAATTATACTCCTGAATGGGGTCAGTGACTGGTTGATGTTAATTTGTTTAGAATCATAGTCATAAGTTCTACACAATACAAGCTTCTGCCATCAATGGAGAATATATCTTTTGCCATCAAACGATATGACATTCATATCAATGGAGATTACATCTTATGTTGAATGATATGACATTCACATCAATGGAGAATGGAGATTACATCTTCTGCCATCAAAATCTTCATACATCAAACTTATTCAGAGATGTAGTTCCTTAAGTGATCTTCTTTATCTTGGATCTCTTGGATTTCTCGACGATATGTATACTTTCTGCATATTTTACAATAGAAAACTATTAAGTGTATTGTTCATATATAAAAATTGTGTTAAAAATACAAACCTATATTTACCATTATAAAACCGATATATCGGTGATATATTTATAACTCTACTGGACCGTTATCATAAAAAAACCGTTATTAACTGCATAGGCGGCAGGTGAGTTCTTGTTGATAAAGATGCTAATGAAGCCTGACTTAATGAACGTTTTCTTTCAATCGTCGTTGCGTTGTTCTTCCCTTCTCTATGAAGATTCCCTAATGGCTCTTCTTTCCATGTGGAGACTTCGCAGCCAAGCATTACTCCCCGTGGAAGTCGAATCGTATCTGTATCTACAAAACGAGTTTGCTTCATGGACGCACGTCGTCCTCTTTCTTTACTTGATTGGGGAAAGAACAGTTGAACAAGGAGTCTTTGACTTTCCCACTGAAGTGGAGGATCTCGCCCTATAGTATAGAAGACAGCACTTTTGAGTCGGAGATTCCGGAGTTTGTTGTTGGATCAGTCGCAATTGAGTCTTGTTCACAACCGTCTCCGACTAAGTCACCATTTTTCCTACTGACAATGACTTTCCCTGAAGTCTGCCCCTGCGCTGAATACGAGCATTTGAAGAATAAGTGTTCACTCCCAAGTGTTCACTCCCTACGGTCGCCTCGACTGACTAAGATAGAACGGGGATTTGCATGCCCCTTCTTTTCCTTATGAGTTGGTAGTTTTCCAAGGATCGCATCCCACGCACAAAAGGAATGCTTAGGAATGGCATTCTTATCCCAAACTATTTTGGTACTAGTTCACCTTTCCGTTTTCATGTCATGCCGAATCAGGTTCCAAGTTTATTTGATACTAAATTGCCCATTAGCTTAAGGTTTCCACACTACCAAATCGCTATTATTGACCAGAATCTCCGTTTGATTGATGAGGGGCCATAGGTCCACCATGTCTGCTGAAGTTGGAGGGGGGACACTTTCCATTATTAATAAGTTGACTAACCTTAGTATCCTTAGACCCAGGTCATACCGTATTCTATCTCCTACCAGATCACGAGGCCCTGTTTAAGCCAAGGGATCAAACCACAGATTAGTTGTCCACCTCTGAGAGCGAAGTAGTTGGAAGTGAACGTAGTCTAACTTAAAAGACGATCTAGAAACCATGACTACAAGGCTTAATTGTTTGAACAACTCCTGTATCTAAAGCAAGGCGACCGGAGGAAGGTGAGGCGAGCGAAGTGAGTCGAAGTGAGGCGACCGAAGGCGCCCGGAGGAAGAGGGAGCTAATAGGCAGTGAGAAGGGAGCAGTGAGGGAAGAAGATACGCTATTTTTCGGTGCAATAAGCGCTCCACACATAGGAGCGGAGACAGAAGAAAGATAAAGATCAACTCTACCCTACCGGATGCGGAAACGCTTAGTGAACTCGCCCACTATCACTAACTAAAGACAGCACGGATTTGTACTTTTTTCTATCTTATAGCATGCATAGATTTTGTTTCGGCTCTCTTTCGTCCAATTCGAACTTCCTAAATGTCTGTCCTAAGAGTTGAGATATCCTATATTGTATAAGTATCCCTAGCTTGAACTTCGATCCGTTACAAATCTAGCCCCATAACAGAATAAGGCTATATCCTTTTCTATTATGCTAGGGGCAGTCTTGCTAAGTCTAGCACTCTCAGAAACTTTTTCTGGCTTGTTAGCTAGTTAGACTGAGGGCAAGTTCCACTGCCTAATTGTTATATTTTACTTACGACTGCGACTTAGTATTTTCATTGGTGTGATTTAGTCGAGCTTGTATTTGTAATTGAAGCAGGGCCAGTGTAGTCAAAGGCGCGCCTCAGGCGCGCCTTGCTCCTAGGCGCAGGGGCAGCGCCTCAGGGCACTCCAGGCGAGGCACAATTCTTAAGGCGCACCTAAGGCGCGCCTATGTGCGCCTTTTTCGAGCGCCTTGGAATAGCTAAGGCGCGCCTAGGCGCGCCTTGAAAATCTTGTGAAAAAATAACATGTTTAGACTATTTTTTTAACTGTTGTACTATTTTTAGACTGTTTTTTGAACTGATGTACTTTTTTTTATTGTTTTCTCTCTCACTCACTCAATTCAAAGTGATTGCAACCTAGACATGGGAGAATTTGAAGCACACATGTTTATCAATGTAGAAATCCGATGTGAATATATATATATATATATATATATATATATATATATATATATATATATATATAATTTTTGCGCCTCGTGTCGCTCGGGCGCGCGCCTTAAGTGCGCCTTGCACCTCGGACGATTTAGACCGTTTGCACCTTGAGTGTGCCTTGCGCCTTTGACTACCTTGAGCAGGGCCTCCACCAAAAGGCTTTGACCTGATTGAAACTACTACTTATCATCCTAGCCTAGCTTTGACTCTATGATGATATTTCTAGCAAGATCAGATGAAGAGCGTATTCCCCCCCGAGGAAAACTGAGCCAGAAACTCTTATGGATAATATTAAGCAACTGAAGACCTAAGAGCGGATGCCGAATCCTTTCGCTCCCAGCGGAGCAATCAATTCAAGAGATTGACTTCCTTTAGAGAAGGCGCGTAGCGTTCAGTCCTTACTTTCTTTGCTCCATACGAAAAAAAATTGTCTCAGCTTCCTAGCTCTTGGAAGCGACTCCTTGCTTTCTTCTTCACAGCTAAGAGTGAAAAGTCAAAAAGACGATTATGTGCATCTTCGATGAGTCAGAGTAGGCTATGATTCCCAGATAGGAAGAAAGAGCATTCGCCACTTCAAACTAGTCACTATGACTCCCTCCTTATTTAGATCTTCGGCAAGATGAAAGGTGTACGAACTGGTCTCTTCGCGGTCTTGCTTCTTTGCTTACTTGGTTGTGCTCTCTTGCTTCCCTGAGACCCCGATCCAACGACCCGAGCTTATGCCGATTCTAATGCTCCATCTGATTCTGATTAAGCGAACTCTTCCTCCAGTTAGGAGAGAATGCTTACCAAAAAAGAAGGATATGGAACAGATGTTGAACCTCATTCATAAGCTTTGCCTATGACTGATTTTCCTTACATGTCCGAAAGGCATCAGATGTCTGGGCACACATCTGCCTCTGGTGATGGGACAGATGGATCGAATGCAGCATAGGGGTCAATGGCAGTTGGTGGGGATTAATATGGAGATGGCTTCGAGCCTTCACTGAACGACGGGAATACCAATCGAGACTAGGGGAGGTGGCCTCATATCCCATCCCTGGTTCCGGCACTCCGGAAGCAGAGTATACGAGGACGGCAGATGGATTTGAAGTTGAGGGAAACCTAAAGACGCGTAGCGAAAGAGATTCATTTTGAGATGAAGATGAGGGATAGAATCCCATCGATATCATTTTATTATTACAAACAAATTTACTTACATGAGCTAAACTCGACCCCGACACAACCAGACCCAGACTTGGACCCAACCTCCACAAGAACACAATAGATTCGATCCGACCCAGACACGACCCCGCCTGAACCCAACTCGAATATGATCCAACCTGGAACGAATAAACCGACCCAAGTACAACCATGCATTATTTATTCCCATGGAAAATAAATATACACACTTATTTTGGGAAAATAGGTTTCCTATGATTTCTGGGAATATAGTTTTTCCTGGCATTCAGGTTTCCAATCCTAAATATCCCCGAGAATAAAAAGGTTTCCCATTATTTGGGGGAATATTGCTTTCCCGAGCATTCGGTCTTCCAATCCTAACATCCCCGTGAATAGAAGGAAAAGATCCTGGTACCAAACACATCCTTAGGTTCTAAATATTTCTCTCCCCATCCTGCAATAACCACGAGCTGTCTCTCTGTTCCATTCTTCTTCTTTTCTATTTCTCCGCTCTCCTGTATCCTAACCTTACTATTTCCTACCCTCTTTTTTCCAAGAGTTGATTATTGGTACGATAAACACTGTTGTAGTTAGCGACTTGTTCTTAATAATGGTATTGTGTTTTGATAAATGATTACGGGTGCATATTCGTTCTACTTTTACATCATATATTTATTTGATTACGCTCGCATCTCTTATCAAGAAATGTAAAATTAACGAAGCCCTAAATTCTCCTCTTTGCCATATTGACTCAACAATCGACTCCTGTATACTCGTGCTAGTATCAATCAAGTTATTCCTAAATTAATAATATGATCATCTTTAACAAAAGTAAAATAATAATAAAGCCCCAAAAGGTAAAAGTAAAATTTTTCATATGCAACGCAACATTATAAATTAAAAGCAATGTTATTGCCAACAAACACAATATATTGAGCATTTTTTAGCAATCAGCAACAAATAACATTTAGATCTCGTAAACGAAGAGAGAGAGAGAGAGAGAATTGGTTGACCTTTCTTTCTTCAGTGGTGCGGATCGGGGCGGCGGTGGAGGCGGTTGTAGGCGGCCTCTCCGGCGAGGTAGACGGCGAAGGCGACGAGGGCGATACCGAGGCCGGGGGTGGCGTGGCGTAGGTTGTTGGTGAGCGTCGGGTGCCTCCTCCACTCGTCCCTCCTCCTAAAGAACTCCCCCGTGGCTCCCAATGGCTTCCCCATCTCTCTTCTCTCACTTCCTTCCTATCTGTGCCCTACCTAGCTAAAGAGAGGTCTATTCTAATCGTTGATCTTTTTATGTTTTTAAGCCATTTATATATGCATTCCAAAAATTACTTGGCCCAAATTGTTGGTTTAATCATTTATAAGTTTACCACAAAAAAAATTGTTTCGGACTAGTCCAATTTTCTCAGGACTGTCACAAATTTAACAGTCCTAATTATTCAGGACTGTCAAATTTTGTGACAGTCCTCGACGACGAAGGTGGTTCGAGGAGGAGGAGGGGAGGAGGAACTGGAGAGGCAGCGGCGGCGGGGAGGGGGTCGCAGGAGAGGGAGAGGAGCTTGAGGGGGAGGTTGGCGGAGGGGCAGGGGACGCGGGGGGAGGGGGCCTTGACGACGACGATGGTGCGCTCCCACCTCCTCCTTCTCCTAACCTCCGCCTCCTCCTACTACTACTACTACTCCCGCCTCCTTCTCCTCCTCCTCCCGCTCCTCCTCCAGCCGTCGTCGCCTCCTCCTCCTCCAGCCTCCTCCGACGATTGGGATTGGGGTTAGGGTTAGGATTTTGGGTGGGAGAGATGAGTTTGTCACGTCCCAATCTCCCGAAAGTTCAATCGTTCCAGCTGAACGTGAATCACCATGCTTACAGCGCTCCCGTGGGACAATCGTTCTCATCGGGACGTTATGTCGTGCGAGACTGGAGTTGCGCTTACACAAGGCGATGACGTCAAACGTCATGGATATCATCGAAACGACCAACTTGCGGCAAAATTAAAGTATTTTGTACCAAGCACACATCAGAGTATACGCAGCGAAGCTCTCGAAGGTCTAAATGAAAATGCCACAAAGGCGATGCAACACTCTTGCTCTTTCTCTTGCCCACAAATGTACTTACCGTTCCATATATCATGTCCCGTATATCCAAGCTGAGCTACTACACCTGCGTACATGAAAATAATGTCCACAAACGTGGGTCAGTACACAGCCGTACTGGTGAGCGGGGTAACCCACTCGTCTAAACCGACAATAAGTATATAGTGAAGGCAAACAGTTATATGGTGATCTTTCTACTTGAATCCTAGATTCATTTCATATATCAGTTATATCCAAAACTTAAATGAAACTAAGCATACAAATTCGTTCTACTCAAACTCGAAGCACAGCGTGAACCTATCGAACCACATCGTACTCCAAGTCTCAAATCTATCGCATCATGCCACAATCCAAGTCTTGTTAATCCAATCATCGATGCACACACTTGTAGAAGCATAAAAATTATGCAGGACGCATAGAGCCCATGCACCCTCAAAATGAAAGCAGGCCGTAGAGGAGCCACAGAAAGCACATGCAGCCGAGGGGCTCGCCCAGCCTGTAAAGCATCCATGCGGCCCGAACAACCAAGGAATTGGAGGCCGCATAAGAAGATCCTATGCGGCCTGAACAGCCACGAAGTAAGGGGTCGCATGAGATTTCCTTACACGACATTCAATGCCTGTCAAAAAATTTGACACGCCACTCGTCATCCAGAGTGCCTCAAAAATCGTGAGAGAGGAGGTGGCTTATAAAAAGATAAAAAGTCACATCAGTGCATTAATGACTTCGTCAGATGTGTCATGCCACGTGTTCTCTCATATGCGGTTACGGTCCTATGCGGCATCGTCATCATGTGGCCAAAGTGTCCATTCGATCAAGGCCAAACGAGAGTTTGCATGCGGCCACAATGCCATACGACCAAAGTTTCCATAAGACCAAGGCCAAAGGAGAGCACATATGCGGCCAAGACGTTATGCGGCCAAGATGTACGGATTTCAGCTTGCAAGATCTATCCGTTGTAACTGAAAAGATCTTCCAATAGTTAGTGTTGATTACGTGTCCAGCTGACCGAGTCACGCATACAATAGAGTTAAAAATAACTCCGAGATCTTATTAGCAGCAGATCACAACCGAAGCCGCGTGGCAGCCTGCCCATAGTATGCGACTATAGTCGCAACTGTATTATGTTGAAGGATTCCCCTACGGCCATCAAACAGAGGCATATACAGCACCCATAGTCCATCAGCATGATGGCTATAAATAGGAGGAACTTGGATGTTTCAAGCCCGACTTTTCTTTTAAGAGACCGTACCCCTGGCTAGCCATGTACGTGCACACAGGCTCAAAAGAGAGAAAAGAGAATAGAGCATCCTCATTTTCTCGTCGGACCGTCAACGGAGTAAAGGAGTCATTGCAGTACTCGACCTCCATCGTCACGTTTCCCAGATCAAAAATATTGTATTTAGATTTTCTGTCTAGTATTTCTTTGTAATTTTTGTTGGTTGTTAAGAAAAAGTTTCTTAAACTTATATTAATGACGAACAAGGTGGCGACTCTGCTGGAAAAACCCTTCTCCTCTGATGAGAAGGTCGTGATGCAGTCCGATGCGTCGAAGTTGGGTTCGACCTAGATGATGCTGGTTGTACTCTTCGACCATCAAGCCTTTGAGAAATGCTCTCTGAAGGCGGCGCTTCACCGAGGCTGGCAAAGGCTAAGAAGACCCGCAGGACATGGGTTGCAAAGACCGTTGTGTCTTACCCAACTATGGAGCATGCTCTCCCCGTCTCCCTTCCTGTCGCAGAAAATGCACATTATGCATCCACATGAGCTGACCCCACTCATGCTGCAGCCTCTTCTGACAAGAAAAGTGCTCAGCACTTGAGCTCTGGCAGAGAAAAATACTACGATGCCAGGAGTTTGAGTGCTAAGACACGTTCCATGAGTCCATGTCAAAGACTGTATAAGAGGGACTACGTGACACCGGGCTCAAGCCGCAGGCAAAAGGCTATATGCGGCCTAGACATCAACCGAAGTTCTGTCTTCGACCGAATCTCATGCGGCGATGGTTCCACAGGCCATGCTGAGAAAGAAAAAGATGTAAACTTACACTCTTCATACTACGCGTCGGCGCATGCTAGGACGAAGAAGTCTAGGACAATGCAAGCTCGTCAAGCTCAAGCAATTGCTCATTCGACCGACCGGCAGCAGGTACCACTAACTGTGATGCGTACCCCTGACGGAAGGTTGTACAAAACCGACCCATGAGTCCAGCTCGTAGTGGCAATTGGACAGGGTCAGTCTAAAGAGTCTTCCATTAGCAACCTAGAAAAAGTTCTTGTACGAACCCCATGTCAGGAAGTAAAGACAATACCTACGCACCCATGTACCCGGTCTACCCGGACTCATAAGAAGGGTGCAAAGGTGAATCAGCCCTCGCTTGACTTGTGCAACATGATCAATCACAAACGCAAAGCAAGGAAAATAACTAGAATATATGAAGTATCCTCCCCAGGACATCACTTTGCCAGCATTATCATCAACTGACACTGTAACAAAGTAGCAGTACCCACAAACAGGCAGTCGATATTCCAGTGACTACAACCAAAGGCACCCACCCGGTTGCAACCCGGAGAACAAGTCCAAGCACTAAGGAAGAGGAGTTGCCCTTCGCCTCATGTTATTCCACTCGGAAGGCCCCCTCCATGAGGTGAGATTGGAAGTCCAGTACCTCTAGTCCGTCGCTCTTGACCATCGGGTCAAGAAGACGGGTCCAAGGAGGACATGCAGCGAAACCTGCGGAAGGTATTTTTCTGGGCACCCGCTCAAAGAAGAAAGTTGTCAGCCACTGGGGGTAGGTCTTCCTCATGACCCCAAGTACTACGCAAGCTAGGGGTTATAATCCCCCGGACCTTTATGACAATCTGGCGTTCCGAGAAGACGGTGATTCCTAAGGAACATATGCTGAGATCCCTAGGGGTGGCTGCCCTCGCCAAGAAGACGTAGCTTCCTACACTGGGGGAAGTGTTCCCTCCGAGTCCGAAGAGGATGCAACACTACCAACTTTCATGGATGACTATTCACGGCAAGAGTCTGAGGCAGAAAGTAGGACAACCACCATCCCTTGATGTGAGAGCATCATATATGACCGGAAACGATCACGAGGACCCCAGTGATCGATAGTGCCTCGAAACCCTCGAGGACATGATACAAACCATGAGCGCGTCAATCCAGGCCTTGACCCAGACAATGCTAGAGATCAAGGCAAATATAGCCGCACAACCAGTGAGGGCCTCTGGTCAAGCAAGCCTAGACCCCGGGATCAACGGGAATTCTAATGCAATCGCTCCACCCACTGGCGGTAATCATCCCCTGCTCGGATCGTCTGCTTCTTCCGCAGACGATGAAGCCCGGGAAGCAATGAAGGAGGTACAAGAACTTTGGGACCGATTAGACTCAATGGGCAATCAGGACTCACTACTCGAGCTCGGTATCCGACAACAGTATCCCCTAGAGTGGAGAGATGTACCGTACCCGCCCAAGTACAAGCCCTTTAACTTGATTCTATTTGATGGAAAGACATCTTTCCGTCAATTCATGAGTTACTTCGAGGTGGCAACGGGGCATCTGTCTCGCAACGATGCCCTCCTAACTTAAGCTTTTTGTTGGAACATTATCTGGAATAGCCTTCGATTGGTTCTGTAGCCTCTAAGATAACTATATTTTGTCGTTTGACGAACTCATAGGACTTTTTCTTGCTCGGTTCTACGACGGAGGAAATGACATGACGATATCCTCTTAAATGGATATCATACAAAAAATGAAAGAGTCTGTATGGGAGTACATCAAGCGGTACAGGCAAGCGACGCTTAAGTTACCCTCCGGTAATCCTGAGTCCACGCTGATGGACACTTGCCGGAGAAATCTCCTTCCCACAGTCACACTCTGGATGGACGACTCTCAGTTTAAAGAGTGAACGACGTTCATCATAAATGTTGTCGGTGCTGAGAAGAAAGTAAAGCATGCCCACCTCTTAGGAATATAGATCCCATCGCTGATGATAGGGGAAAAAGTTCTTACCACAATAACAACAACAACGGCAATAGCGCCCGGTATGGCAAGGGAAAGCAGGCCCTTGTCACCAATATAACCAAGAAGCCCGAGCAAAAGTCTGCAGAGGCTCCGAACCCGAAGAAAACTTATTATTTCGAAGATGATGATGTCATAGCTACTTTTGACGTGCTAATGAAGGAAAACATGCTTCGGCTCCCCGACGTCAAGCGTCCTGATGAGACAGTCGATGTGAATAATCCGAAGTACTGCCACTACCCCCGATACGTCCATCATGCAATGCAAGATTGCTACACACTGAAGCGGTACATCCAGCGTCTGCTAGACACCAAGGCCCTCACCTTAGACTTTGATGACAAAATAGTTGTCGCTAACATGGTATCTCTCCAGTTCGATAACTTTCCGACAACGGAAGCCCAAGACAGAGTGATCCCGATCCCCAGGGCAATAATGGAAGTTGTTAATCTCCCGTCAGCTCGTAACCAAACAGCCGGGCTGATACCTCTCACCACATCACGGGGGAAGGTCATATGGGTTCATCCAGATCTGGCTTCAGACTTGATGCAGCAGGCAATACCTTCCGCCACCAAGTCCAAGGGCAAGAAGTCCAAGTCCTGCTACACGATTTTTCTCCCTTTCGAAGAATCTATAGCAGGAATGATAAGGTCATGCCTGGCATACCAATGAGAATACGGCATCTCTGACGATGGTGCACTCCCAATCATCGTACCTACAATATCCGATCTGGGTCCATCCCAACCTCTGGCAGTGGACAAGTCCAAACAGAAAGAAACTCGCATTGACAAATCGCTGCACAAAGATACAGCTCAAGGGCTAAAAATGCCCTACAACTTCGACATCTTAGCACATCTGGCCAATACTCCAGCAAAGTTGTTACTATTCGAACTTCTCTGACTCTCCAAAGACACTCGGGTTGCTCTGAGTGAGGTATTACAGAATATCGACACCTACCTGGTGCAGGTCAAGCCGCTAGCTGAGAATCCTGCCGCATGCCCCACTTCAATAATATGATGGAGGCAATACCTAACATCACGTTCTCGCAATAAGATATGTTGCTAAAGAACAATAGGCACGATCATCCTCTGTATTATACAAGGTTCATTAGCGCCATCAAGGTAGATCGGATGAACATCGACCCCGGTTCATCAATCAGCATCATCCCGTAGAGTCTGCTTCAGACCATGGGCATCCCGATGCATCACCTGGCATCAACCAATACTACCATCAGTGGCTTCAACGCAGAGAGGAACTACCCTTTGGGCAAGATTCGATTGAAATATCATATCAGCGATTTGAAAATAGAGGTCACCTGCTACGTCATAGACATAGACATATTCTACAACGTCCAGTTGGGACTTCCATTGATACACCAGTACATGATTGTATCGTCGACCCTGTCACGCCCCGATCCCGAAAGGGTCAATCGTCCTCGCTGGATCCTTCACGGAACCGATTCGTCCTCGCTGGGGCGTGATGCCGTACGAGCCTGGAGTTGCGCTCGTACAAGGCAAGAACTTACAGTTATAGGAACCCACTTTGAAACACAATTTAGAAAACACATTCACAGATAATTGAACCCAAGTGCAGGAAGAAAATATGCTTTTTTATTGATAATTCAGAGTAATTTACATAGAGTCTACATTGATGCGCCTTCTCGGCTACTTGAATTACATTAGAAAAGATAACTCAAAATGCAGGGCGCGCTCCATCAGATAGTCCCCGTCGTCCATACATTACGCCCTTGTATAGGTTGAAAGTCCAAGCCTCCAAAATGATCTGACTTCAACTATACTTCAAAATAGAGGTGCTCCTAACGCCTCTTCGTCTATCCACTAGCGTTGCATCGTCTGAGTGCCTGAAATAGTTGCCCACAACGTGGGTCAGTACTCAACTTGTACTGGTGAGCGGGATGAATCCCACTCGACTAAATCAACACTAGCTTATTAGGGGCGAGCATGCATTAAGATTACTTCTATAAAGAAGCAAGTGAATTCAATTTATATCAGTTGCATGTTTTGATATAAATGAAAATAGCATTGAATCCAACCAGTGCATTGATTGCTTACTCAACCGATGCACACCTTCCCTGCAACGAAACACAAATATACTTACCATCTGCACAAGACAATAAATTAGCATGTGTTCTATTCTATGCGGTCATTGGTGTGATCGACACCTTAGGGACATATTCCAAGCATTAACGGCGCGCCCTATCAGCCCGGGTAGCAAGCCCCGCTGGAGGTCCCGCAATGCATCGTGACAAACACGAATCAATATTTCCCTCCGGATCGATACGGTTCTAGTGCCCCGGAAAGCCGTTTCGAGGAAATGATAAACCTTGTGCACAAGTTGTCCCAGACCATGCAAATGCATGAACATTTTATATCTCACACAATGCATCGAATTAAACAGATGAAGTAAAGCAGCAATATATATATCTTATGCAACAGTTCATATTTTCTCAATGCGGTATTCCGATTTTGATATCCCATGGGTCCAAACTCTACCCGAGGCACCAGGCCGTAACCAACAACCAAATTCCCATTCCAACCAACTGAATTTATAAGGTGTGCAAGCATATAGTAAAATTAGTCTACAATTCCCATGTTCCTTTCTTAGTGGCTGGCATGCATTGTGGCTAAGCATTTCCTAGGCGTCCAACCGGGCATCATCGAGTGAACGTTTGAAACATTAGAGATGTTGGCGTGAAGAAGTAGGAAAGAAGGGACCAAACCACTCACTGGTTAAGGAAAAAGTTGCTGAAACAAGGAATCCCGCCTAGCGACGATCAAACGTCAGTTACGCGGACCTGCAACAGCACGAGCACCGAGTTAGAATTCTTGCCTATCCTTCCTTGCCGAACTCCCCAAAATTCAAGCTCCAATCAATAAAATCAACAGCGAAAACCAAGCAACTCGAAAGCAACACCAAATCAAATCCCAAAGCGGCAATCAAGAAAACCAAGCAACCAAACACGAAAACTATTGGACTCGTTTCAATAGAGGCCTTTCCATGAGTTAGAAAGGATCATCGCATTTCGTCCGTGGCAATAAGATGCCGAAGATCTAAGCATACTCTGACGGACTAGCCACAAGCCCAATTATATAGTGCACATCCCGGTCGGATCGGGATTTGAGGCACTACATAATATACCACTAAGAAAAAGTTTCGTCCCGAAACTTAAGAACAAGGCCCTACCTCCGACTGAGTGAACAACGAAGGATATTTCTCCTTCATCTCCGATTCCATCTCCTAGGTTGATTCCCCAACTGAATGGTTCCGCCACAGCACGCGAACCAAGGACATCGTACGGTTGCTAAGTACTTTTTCCTTACGATCCAAAATCTGCACCGGTTCTTCTGAGTATGATAAATCTATGCGCAGTTCCAATTGTTCGAAGCTAACCACATGACTCGGGTCATGCACATACTTCCTGTCACGCCCCGATTTCGGCTAATCGATAATCGTCCCCCGGGCGTGATGCCGTGCACGCGTAGGGCGCGCGTGCACAAGGCCTTAGGCATAAGGATATTCTTTAGAACAATGCAACAGAGTGGACATATAAGATAACACAAGGTTGAGGCATAGAAAAGTTTCTCTTTTATTTATAATGAACATCTTTTTACATCGCTTGACTCAAAAGTATAAAATGCCTCACGGGCTTACAAACTTGGACACAAAATGAGATAGCCGATCCATACATTATGTCCCTTTACATAGATTCAAAAACGCAAAACCACCTTGGGTGCGAGTAAGCACCATCGCCTTAGCGATATTCAGCAACGGAGAGAGAGTGAAAGGCTTCTAGCTTGAGCCTCCAAAAGTCTTGGCCACGAACCGCCAAGGATCCCAAAAGTTCGGAGAGAACTTCAGCTCCTCGCCGCGTTGCCTTGCGCCGGGGAACCTGCTACAACGAGGGTCAGTACTTCGGAAAGTACTGGTGAAGGCTAGCTGCTCAACTTTACCAAGCTCATGAGATGAGATCTAATGAGTATGCTACAATTATGTTCTTAGGTGGGTTTCTATTCTTGCCTAGTTCAGATTTCATTTAGCAGATATGCAAGAACAAAATAACATAACTTCACATGCCACCGTTCGGTGACTTTACCTGTCCCGTCTGAACCACCTGTACAACTTACCATAGCCTTCCCTGTCACGAAGACATAGTTAGTCTTCACAGTTTAAATATACACAACATCTTTCTCTGTTGTTTAGGAGCCATCATGGGTTTAGTCTGGGCTGGCGGCGACGCTTGCAGCGCGGGTAGCTAGCCCCGCTACAATTCCCCGCTCCCACGACTAAGAAAGTAGATTCCGCCCGGGTCGAAACGGCCCGGTGCCCCGGTAACCGTTCGCAGGAACCTGGATCCCTTGTGCACAAGAATTCCCATGACGATTTCTATGAACTCTACTTCATAGATTTACTTACTAGCGATTTAAAGAACATCATGTACGAAACTGCTTTACTGTACTATCACAATCAACCAACAGTTATATGAAATAACATGCAGCAGTTTATGGAAGAACACTTTGAACTATCAATAAATACCAACCCATTAAACATCCAACGACCATGCATGCATCAATGAATTTATGCAAGGTTTTATATGACAAGCAATGGGTGTTCCAAGCCTACTTCTTATCTTATCTTGTTATCCAACTTATTACTTAAGTGGTGTCGTTTGATTGAATGCACAACTGAGTCAATTTTATTATGAACGGAGCCCTTGGAAAGAAGGTGCTTATCGAAATAGAGCCACTCACAAGTTTGTTGAATAGGAAGAAGAAGGAGAGACCCCTAAGACTCCGCTCGCGCGTCGTCTACACGATCACCTGCACGCACCAACGGATGATCAATACCTCCTGCTTCGGTCTCCAAGGCTCGATACGAAATGCGAAATCCTAAGAACGAAAGCAATGAAATCCATTGAAACCGTTCAAGAAAACGCAAGTCATAAAACCAACAAGAAAGCAACCAAGCGGCACAAAAACGGACAAGAAACCAACGCAACGGAAAGGCCCCTCTCGACTCTGCCGCCGAGTCCATCCTCGAGGCACAATCCATTGTATATGGGACCTGATTCCGAAGAAACCAATCCATAACGAGGAAAGAATCTTAATTCAATCTGTCCCGTTCGGACGGTCGTAAGTATTTCTTGGCCGCGCTCCCCGAATAGGGGGAACGGGGCATTACACTTCCGCAGTTAAGAAACATGGAATACGTCATGCACTTCAGCCAAGGCGGGAGGTAGTGCAATCCGGTATGCCACAGCTGCCACTCGTTCCAGAATCTCGAAGGGGCCGACAAACCTGGGACTTAGTTTGCCCTTCATGCCGAAATGCATCACCCCACGCATCGGCATCACTTTTAAGAATACATGATCCCCGACCACGAACTCCAAAGGTCTACGATGAGCATCGGCATAACTTTTCTGTCGGCTCTGTGCCGTGCGGAGTCTTTCCCGAATCAAGCGAACTTTCTCAACTGCCTGTTCTACCAGCTCTGGCCCGAGTACTTGTCGCTCGCCGACTTCGTCCCAACAAATTGGAAGTATCGTTTGAAAATACATCACAAGATACTTAGGGAAGTATCGTTTCCCTAAAAATTAAAAGTTATACACTTTCCAGGAAAATCTAGTTAAAACTATAACTTTTATGAAAACCAGGTTGTTATTAACAAGTTGCATTTTACTAGGTTGGGGCTGAGGTCACGAACCAACGGGCACGAGCTAAAACAAGACTAGAAACGGATAACTACAAATCACTTACTCGCATCAACGTCCTGCACAGTCATCGCATAAGCTTGTCCTCGTCCTTGAGGTAGATTCCTCTGCTGCTGCTGGGCTTGCTGGAAGAGTGTCGCCTGAGGTGCCAAAGGTGGCCTCGGTGCTGGTGAAGCTGGTTGGTTTGCCCTTGGTGCTCCATCTCGATGCTGGGGACAGTCCTTGGCTATGTGTTGATTGGTGCCGCAAATCAGGCACAATCCCAACTTGCGTCTGCAGTCCTTCTCGACATGGCCTATCTTGCCGCAGTAGTGACAGGTAGGAAGGGTCTGCGAAGCTGCCCTGGGTGGCGGGTTCGTGTGAGATCTCTTTGCAGATTCTCCTGGTGATGTTCTGTCTGGTGCTGAGGTGATTGGCCGCTTGTGGTGAGACTCCCTCCTGGTGACGCGTTCCATGCGTCGGGCTGCAGCGAGAACGTCTGAGTAGGAGGTAGGTGCGACGGATCCGATGAGTCTCTGTAGCTCGAAGTTCAGTCCGTCGAAGAATTTCTCGGCCTTCTCTTCCTCTGTCGGGATCAGGGTTGGGGCGAAGCGGCTCAGACGAATGAATTCTGCGTTGTATTCTTCCACCGTCATAGAGTCCTGAGTGAGGCGATTGAATTTGTCCCGCAGTTCTGACCGAGCGATGGCAGGAATGTACATCTCCTGGAAGAGCCTGGAGAACTCCTCCCAAGTGACTCGGTCTGGTCCGAGTCGTGCCTCCTCAGACAACCACCAGTGGTGCGCGTTGCCTGTCAACTGCATTCGGACGGCAGTCATCCAGCGTTCCCGGGGAAGCTCGGCTGCTTCAAGTTGATGCCGTATGTTGGTGAGCCACTCATGAACTTCTGTGGGCTCCTCTTTTCCAGAAAAAGTGCGGGGCTTCAGTTGGCGGAAGTCAGTGATTGAGCCTGTAGATGGCCGTCGAGCTGGTAGGTTGGCCTGCTCCAGTACAGTTACGATGCTGTCCCTCCAGAAGTTAGCTTCGCGACGCTGAGCCTCGTGTTGGACTTGTTGCTGAGCTTGCATCATCGCGTAGATCATTTGGAATATCTGCTGCCCGTCAATTGGCTGTCCTTGTGGGAGCACGGGCGTTGGTGGGACGAACTGCGGCGGAGGTGGAATGTCATCGCGTCGGAATCGGGAGGTAGGTTGACCTGCCTGCTGGCTTTGTTGAGTTGAGGGAACTCCTCCGACTGGTGTCACTTCGTCGTCATAGGTGACACCTGTAGCTTGTGGTATTCCGACGGGAGTCTCGTTGCATTCTTGTGGGTCCATTTCCCTGTATCCAAAATAACCAATAAGAGGCGCACAGGAATCAAGGCAAGATGCAAATTTAAATTAGTTCGAGTACGATACAGATATCAAAAATGATTCAAGCAAGTGGATGAGAT
The DNA here is from genome assembly GCA_036927795.1 of Iris macrosiphon. Lineage (NCBI taxonomy): Eukaryota > Viridiplantae > Streptophyta > Magnoliopsida > Asparagales > Iridaceae > Iris > Iris macrosiphon. Next base: position 17,467,902 of record JAYESA010000015.1, on the reverse strand, counting down.
CCTAAAAACCTATCCTATTCTTTATTGCAGGCCTGTTCGGTCCCTAAGTTGAAACCGAACAATTTAGTCGTAGACCTGCATGGGCCACCACAAAAACCATGTCACGCCCCAGTCCCAAAATGCCGAGGGACTGAGCACATGAGCAATGGCCAGCAGCACGCACCGATGGATAACCCAATTTAATGGATCCATCAGGGCATGCTTTAGCTGTAGTCTAGCAGTAATAAGTTACAAGTCTCAGGTATTACTAATCTCATCCACAGAATAACACAGATTAATTGCCAGAAATAATGCAATGGAAATAAATATGCAATATCAATAAGGTTATCTCGGGAAAACAAATCCGAGAATTATTTTGTTACATTTAAGAAAAGACAGGAATTAAAATGCTAAAAATGGAAATACTGTATAGCTGATGCCGGTGCTCAAGAGAAGTCTTCGGCCACTACTTCGTCCTCTGTTCCTTGTTCTGCTCCAAGGAGTGCTCCGGTACCGTACACCTCTGGGTAGTTCTCTTCAGCTGTACCTGGGGACATAATCCGGATCCAGGTCCTCAGGGGACAGCAAGGTACAGAAAATACAAGCCAAAATAAACACAGTACAGCAGATAATTAAACAAGAGGGTAAGCTATGTAACCAGCTAAGTGATATGCAATATGAGAGCAGCACTAGAATTCAGGCTGAAGCCACTACAAGCTCTGTGTCGGGGAGCCGGTAGCGGCAATAACTATGAATTACACTATGTTATATACTATATTTTATATATAATATCAGCCTGTAGTCTGTGTGTCTCTTCCCACCCAATGTAATCCCACGTCTCATGTCCACGATGCCTCATGTCCATGTCACGCACGATTATAACTAATGCAGCAAGTCTGATAGCTATGAATCAAATGTCTAAGAATGTAAAGTCTATATCATAAAACATGCATCCTATACAGAATCACCTCGAATGTCTCAGGAAGACTCTGTCTCATGAAATAGTGTCAAGTGTCCTGGGTTCTTGTGTACTTGATAGGACAAGTACGAGAATAAGGGTATCGATTGTCCATCTCTAATGACGTACCCAATACCGCGTATGGGGTTGGCACCCGACTATGATCGGACACTAAGCACGTCACACGTTTCCTAGGTTAAGCAGTTAAAACAAGTTACATATGGATCTACCAGAATTCAAGTAAAATACTATAACAGAAATTACTAAGAATTTACAAGCTCTATGTTCTCACTGATGCAAAATTAACCAAGAAAAATATATAGCAAGCTGCAGCGTTTGGCAAGGTACACTTGCCTGTGGTTCCAGCTATGTTTGCGGTTCTGACTTCGGTTGGATTTGCAGGCGGTACTCCGGTTGCTGAAACAAATATCACCATCAGATCCAGAAAATATCAATCAGCTAGAAACGCCTGTCCTTGGGTCCAATTTGGAGACAAGGGCAGAAACGACAGTTTCGGGCCAAAACGGGGTCCACCGGTGGGCCCGCTTTGCACCAAAAATGCGTCCGGGTCAACGGTCTCCAAATTCACCAAACTTAGTGTCAACAGGTCAGGAACGATGATACGAACCCAACGGAACTTCCAGAATTGGATTCCGATGAGCCGATCACAAAATCGCCCGTCGAGCGGGGCCTATGGGACCCACGACACGCGATTTCGTTAACGTTCTCAGAATCGAACCAAACTTGACCCACAGGACCAGCGTATCGCTACGAGTCCGATGGCGTAAATTTCGTCTCGATCCGACGTGTGTACACAAAGTTAGGGCACGTTCCAGAAAGTACGAATACGGGGCGATGTCCGCGGATACGCGTTGATTCCGGTGTGCATGCACACCCGAATCAGCTTCCGTGAAATCCCACACGTCCGTATCGACGATGCGCACGTATCTGTGAAGACCGCGCGCGACCAAATCGTCCCGTTTGGCGGGGCGTACTCAGTTCCGGGGTGAAACAGGGTCTGGTTTTTTCCTGTTTTTGGATCGCGGTGTACGATCACCACAGGACGCGATGCCCCAAACAGTTTGTTCGGACACCGAGAGGGTCATACAGGCTTCGCAACGCAATTTGCGAAAACGAAAACGGAGCTACGAGCAAAAAGTTACACGTACCTGAAGGGGACCCAAAAACAGGGTCGAATCGTGTCCGACACGTGTCCGACACGTGTCGGATTCGAAGGAACTAGGGCTAGGGTTTCCGGTCTGGAGGAGCCGCGGCGGCCGGAGGCTGGCCGGAGGGAGGCTGGGGGCAGCGGGGGAACGCTCGGCCGGGGGCGGCGGCTCGCTGGGAGGCGGCGGGGGGTCGCCGGAGGCGCTGCGGCGCCGGGCGCGGGAGCTGCTGTGGCCGCTGGGGGAAGGAGGGAGGAGGAGAGGGCTGCGGGCCTGGCGGAGGAGGGCGGCGGCCGGAGGCGAAGCCGAGCTGGTGGCTGCGGCGAGGGGAGGCGGTCGGAGTCGGAGTTAGGGCGGCGGTAGCTAGGGTTTGCGGGGGATGGCCGGAGGAGGAGCTCGGGGGGGCTTATATAGGCGTCGGCGGCGGGGGACGGGGCCGGGCAAGGCGGGGACGTGGCGCAGGCACGGCGGGGAGGTGGTTCGAGGCGGAGGAGGCGATCGGGGGGGAGATTTATAGGGAGGAGCGAGGGCTAGGGGAGGCTGAGCGGGGCGGGGCGACGTGGATGGACGTGGCGGTGAGGGGCCGGCCGGAGCGGGCGGCTCGCCGGGCGGGGCGGCGCACGATGCGGGCAGCCGAGGGGTCGTGGGGGAGAGAGAGGGGCGGGTACGGGCGCGGGCGGGTCGGGTGGCTGACAGACCCGACCCGATAGGTGCTGGGCTGGGTCGGGCCGGCCCAATGGGCCGCGGGCTGGGTCATGGACCGGTTCATGGTTAAGTAATAAATAATAATAATAATAATAATAATAATAAAAATAATTAATTAATAGTTTTTAGGTATTTAAAAATAGGTCCGGGGTCCGATAAATTCCAAAAAAAATGCCCTAAGTCCAGTTTTTCATTTTACATCCAAAAATATTATTTTTATAATATTTTAATACTGTTTAATATCAATTAAAAATTATTGAATAATTAAAACCCTATTTTTAAATTACAGAAAATTCCCAAAAAATTCCAGAAAATTGTGAAAAATCCAGTTTTTAAAATTTTGAAAATCAGGGGGTTTACACAATTCATTCATCCTTCCATCATTCTTTCTCAATTAATTCTCATTTTCTCTCAATTCCATAAATAGAAGAGCATTGGAGCTTGGATTACCAAGGAACACTTGGAAGAGAAACTTGTGGCAAGGAGATCGTGTCCAAATCATGTCAGTTGTACTTTTTATTGGGAATCTATCTCCCAATAGGTACAATTCTGAATTCACCTTTATTATAGGTTCCAAATCATGCATTTGACCATTAGGAACCCTCCCATAATATAGGGCTACCTATAGGAACAAGTTCTAGACTAATTGGATGTGTATTATAATTTCTACATGGTAATTTGTGTCCAAATAGGAGGAATTACGTGATTGACACATCAATTGTGTGTCATGAGACCAATTAGATCTAATTAGACTTAGGTCGGGGTTGGGGGACTAGCTACGTGTCCACAAATGAATACGAGTAGGCCGTATAACGTAACGGAGTGATACGTTGACGGGACTCATTTTGGTGATTTATGTTAATTCTCTTCAATTACTAGTATAACTAGTTGTATTAGTTGTTATTATTAGGTGTATTTGATGTGTAGAAATAATTAGTGTAGAGAATTGGGCATGCTAATTCTCTTCAATCTCATATCTTGTTGGTCCACTGATTGAGCATGTGTGACTGTACATATTGAAAATATGGCCCCATCAACAACAAGAATGCAACTGGTTGCAATTAAACAAAGCAGCAACAGCAGCTAGTGAAGAGGGGCAAGGGCTCGAGCAGGCCGATGAAGTGAGGGAGAGTATTTGCTCGGGTAGAACAGTGTACCTGTGCACTGTTGTGCACTGATATTGGATATCAGTGAGTTAAGAGGATGGGGTGTTCAGTCATAAGATTTAAGTATGAGATTCACTCGAGTGGGGAGGATATCTTAATGTATCAGTTGGACTGATACATAAAGTATCAAGATGGAGTGCAGGTTAGAGATTAAGCAATGTGCAAGCAGTTGGGAGCTACTTTGGTGCAGGTACCTGGGAATGCAAGGATGTTGGACTAATGGTGAGAAGTTGATATATGGTATTAAGGATTAGGGGAGATATTCAAGTATCAGGAAATATGTTGGGGACCAAGCTCGAGTGAGCAAGAAGCCTGATACATCATGTATTGGGTAAGGTGAAGTTAGTTAACTGTTAGAATTAGTTGTAATATCAGTTAGCTAAGTTACATACTAGTTAGTATATATAGATGCATAGAGTATCTTAAATTATAGATATTAGTGTTATTAGCTAGTGGTAGCTAATTAGTGGCCTAGTTTGACTTGTATTGACTAGTTTGACCTAGATTGACCTAGTTTAGTTAGAAATAAACTAGAAGAGCATGTTAATGCATTTTAGCTCATTATCACTTTATTACACCAATTTGACATGCCATTCATATCTAGGTGTGTGTGTGTGATACCAACTTAGACATCGAGATACACCCTTGCTCAGGACCAGAGGTTAGTACATCTCTCTGTTAGTTTTCAGTCATGATAGTATATATATCACATGTTCTAGAACTGTTTACTTGATTTCGACACAGTGGCTACACGGACTGGTACTATATGGATCATGTCAGGAGATGTTATCCCCTACCGTGTTCAGCAGGTACTCTTTTACATGTATTTCATCATGTATATCATGTATTGATTATCGTGTACTTCGTGTTCACACACTACTTATGTTCAGTGTGTTTATATTCGTGTTCGTAACGTGTCATAATTGGATCCATGAGTATTGGTTGGGGATGGGGGAGTAGGAGCTGGTTATGTGATCAAGCTAAGTGTATTCATGTACATGTCGATTACATATCACACGTGTATCGAATTACCATATTATATTCGTGTTCAACCCAAACCGATCACATAACAAACTTGTACTCTAAGGCACATTAGCTACTTTATCTATCTTCATTACTTGCAGTTATTCATATTGCATGTTCTTTCATTCCAGTATTTCACATGTTCACTCTAGTTCATTTCTATTTTCTATTGCTAGTTATCTTGTATTCTTTTCTATTCATGTCATATATGTTCTACCATGTATTTGGAACTGCTTCCAGAGGTATGTACTTCGCTCCAATCCTGATTGGATATATTTTTCAGATGATTGGCTTGAGGAGCAGTGTTCTACCTACTACGAGCCGCAGGACGGCGAACCATTAGAGGATACTCCCCTAGAGCAGGAGAACCTAGTGCCAGTGACTGAGGAGGCTTAGACTTATATTGTTAAGACTCTGTATTAGTCTTATTTTAGACTCTTAGCATGTATTATTATTTTGGGAGTTGCTTTGTACCTAGACTTATATTGTGGACTTGTGGATGGATTTGTGACTCTTGTATTTTTTTCTTTTATTCCATATTGTGCTATTTCTTCCCCTAGTTTGATATTGTGATTGAGTAATGGTTTCATTTTCATATACCATATTGTTCCTCCTCTTGGAGTGGAGATAGCATGACAGGTACCATATATATATATATATATATATATATTGTATGAGATGTTAGATAGTATTGTTGACCCAAACAGTGTTCTACCGTCGATGTTGCATCGTAGGATGGGTGTTGTTCACGTACTCGTATCCTCATTCTGGGTGCGGGCCGTGACAGGCTCCGTCGAGCAAACTGCCACTATACCCAAAAGATGCACTCGGGTGACCCAATAAGAGTTGAGTATAGCCGAACTGACGAGCGAATCGGATGGGCAAATAGGGCTCCGCGAAAATGACATCTTTATTCTAGTACACTATATGGGAGGGACGGATGGCTTGGAGCCAGCGAAAGAGCCTATCAGACAAGCTACAGGGTACACCCCTGTCGTCGAAGTGAATGACGTTTCATTCGTCATCAGTAAACTCTGGCTCAGACGTGAAAAAAGTCTAGACAGTCATAAAGGAGAGCTCTCTCCTACCAGCGGGGACGGTGTCGCACTTCCACTTCATCCCTCGATACCTGCGGATCAGGGCGTCGGCAGCCACCATATCCTTGTCGATCCCAGGGTTCATCAAGGACCCATGATGCAGAAGAAGCCACCCCATCAAGTAATGGTAAGGAAGCTCAACCCTGTTGAAATATCCTTTACCTGGGTGGTCATTTGCCTTCTCGGCAAAGTTGCGGAGGCCGCGATGGATACAACACACCGTGGATGGTAAAAGGGCTAACTTGTGGCCAAAAACTAACTTCACAGCAGGTAGAATGAGGGTACGGCTGATCCTCTCTATCGTGCCAGACCCGCCCGGGACTACACAGTTACGCAACCAGAGCATCAGGTATCCCGTCAGCACGGCCATCGGAGACAACTTGTGGGTGTCCATATAAAAGTAGCTGAGCTCCTCTTCGAGGCCACTCAGCTCGTCAAGGGGTTCGTCCTCTTCCCCCGAGGAGCCCTCACTTCCTCACCCTCGACAGCTAGTTCCTTCTGCGCCTGGATGGAATCAGTCACTTCCTGTTTTGATCGTGGTGCCCGAACATGAACTCTAGTGGACTCCTTCAATTCTGAATAGAGGTAGCGAGTCCAAGTCGTGATATGATGAGAAGACCCCTCAATAGATTTCTTCGTCTTCTTCAACAACCTCTGGCAGATGCCATGATGGCATAGTAGTTCCTGGTACACTCTAGGATCTCCAGGTTCTCTGCTTCTAATTCTCCGAGTTTTTTGCTGCTTATACTCCTCGTAGGGTTCGTCGCCCCAAGGAAGTTTTGAGACAGCATGCATCTCATGCAAGGCCAGTCCCATCTCGCCACCAGGTGTAAAAAGGGACCTCGTACGGAGGTTGTACAACTCTATCAGGGCAACGAACAGGGGATGGTTCATCTCCAAACCATAACATGTGTCCCTCACGGCGAAAAACAAATATGCAGCCCTAAGCTCCTGCTCGTACTTCTTCATAATCCACAGGGTCAGGCGACACCAGGAGACGTTAGAATGTGCCCAGCTGAGAGCCCGCAGCTGTCCTGTGGGATAGGTCGCCTTCTTGTCAACCTGATGAAGGAAGGTGCTCACTGCATATATACTGAGGTTTGGTCCCAGGTCACTTCCGACGAGACCCGGCTTTAGTCCCATCAAGGAATATGAGGGCGACCCCTTCGCACTATAAAAATCCCTCATGTTCTTGCCGGTACCACATCGGATATTGCCCAGGAGTGCCCCATGTAGCTCAGAGGTCAAATTTTAGCCCATTTGTCGTTGACCCATCATCACCGTCAGGTCTGACAAAGGCAGGTGACGTTCGAAGGCCAAAAATGTCATCTCCGTCTCGCGGAATATGAAAGACCAATTTTCCCTGGTCGTTCCCATCTCGGACTGAGAAGATTCCAGTGCATCACCAAACAGGAAGTACGTTCTTGAAAAAGTGCTTTCCGTCTTTAGCACGGATCTCCCCCGAGTTGATCTGACTCAACAAGAAGGAAGGAGTCTGCTCGGTGATCTTCTGTTGGCGCTCAGGCGGGAGATCCTTGTCAACCTGTTTCTGGAGAGCCGCAGCCAGGTCCCTAAGATTCATGTTCAAGGGTAGCCGGTTGTGCCCAAGGACCAGTTCGCCATAAGGTGTAGTGGGCAAAGTCACTGCAAAAATCACAAAGAAGTTACATCAGAACCATTAAGAAGTATCAAATGAGGAGATGCATATGCGGCCTAGGCACCCATGCGGCCGAGTCATCCATGCGGCATGGGCACCCATGCGGATGAATCAGCCACGCGGTCTAGGCAATGTTGCAGCATAAACGTATCCATGCGGCCTAGGTACCTATGCGGTCGAGTCAGCCATGTGGCAGACCTCGTCTATGCGACATGGTTGCCTATGCGGTAGTAAAAAATTGGCCCATAGACGTATCCATGCGTCCAACTATGACCATCTGTTCCAAAACCCGACTTCTTCTCCACGGAACCTACCCTTGATCGGCAGTTGAACATCGGCGGGGAGAGGCGAAGGGTCCGTCGCAGCAGCAAGACTTTCCCCTTGCTTTGGGCCTTGCCCTTGCCCTTGCCCTTTCCCTTAGGGGATTACTTGGCGGCAAAGGCGACGGAGGATGCAATCTTGGGTGCCATGGCAGCAACAAAGAGAAAGAAGAAGAAGAAGAAGAAGAAGAAGAAGAAGAAAAAAGTTTGGTCAAAAAGACTTTTTCTCTCTCCTCAAACCCCCTATATATAGGCCGACAACATGCGGCTAGAGATAATAAGGGTGACTATTCAAATCCTGACCCACCTCGATCCAAGTGCGACTAGAGATGACGGTGACTCCTCGTTCGTTGGGCTGCTTTATCCCCTGACGGCACAGAATCCCAAGAGATCCATTCGAAGATCAAAGAAAATCAAGACATTAAATGATCTGACAGCCTGTCAGAGGCATCTATGCTTCAATGAGACTATGCAACATGCCCTTCATATGCGGCCAAAAGTGCTCAACCATGCTTCTTATTCAAAGTATTCCAAACTTGTCATTTTAAAAACTTTGAAGGGGGGCTTGTAGAAGCATGAAAAATTATGCATGTTGCATAAAGATCATGCCCCCTCAAAAGAACAAAAATAGGTCGCAGAGGAGCTACATGCGACCTGAACAACCTATCGACAGAGGAGCCACATGCGGCCTGATCAACCTAGCCGCAGAGGAGACACATGCGGCCGGATCAACCTAGCCGCAAAGGAGTTACATGCGGCCTGAACGACCACAGAGCACGGAACCGCATAAGACCCTCCCCCCCCCCCCCCGACACAGTATTCGATGTCTGTCAGACTCTCTGACACATCACTCATCACACTGAGACGCTTTGAGACCCGTGAAGACGGCGCCTCAGAAAAAGACAAAAAATTATATCAACTCATTGATGGCCTCGTCAGACGTGCCACGCTAGGTGTTCACTCATATGCGGCTACTTACCCAAGCGGCCTCGTTATCATGCATCCAGAGTGTCCATCCGACCAAGGCCAAACGAAAGCACGTATGCGGCCACAATGCCATGCGACCAGAGTGTCCATCCGACCAAGTCCAAACGAGAGCACATATGCGGCCACAATTCCATGCGGTCAGAGTGTCCATCCGACCAAGGCCATGCGAGGGCACATATGCGGCCACAACGCTATGCGGCCATGATGTTATGCGGCTCTCGACTTATAGGATCTTTCCTTTACAACCGAAGAAGATTTCTCGCACGATCAGTGCTGACTACGTGCCAGTTGACCAAGTCACACACACAACGGGTTAAAAATAACCCCGAGATCTAATCAACAACATATCTTAACCAAGACCACGCGGCAACCTGCCCGTGACATGCGACTATAGTTACAACCGCATTCTGTTGAAGGAGCCCTATGCGACCACTAAACATAGACATATGCGGCATCAATAGTCCGTCAGCACGACGACTATAAATAGCAGAGTAGCATGCCCACAAGAAATGGCGGAGCTACGTATGTGCACACAAGCTCAGGAGAGAGAAAACAGAAGAGGGCATCATCATTCCCTCGTCAGACCGTCAACGGATTAAAGGAGCCGCTGCAGCGCTCGATCTCCATCGTCACGACCCGATAAAAAATATTGTACTTAGATATTTTGTCTAGGATTTCTTAGTACTTGTTTGTTCGTCGTTTAGAAAAAAAAAAGTCCATTCACAACTTGTAATGGCGAGCACTTACTCAGTACTTATTCCATTCCCAAATCCAAATCTCAGCGTAATGCACCGTGTGGTTCCGGGGCATTACAGGATTGGGCTGTCTTGAATAAAAATTACAAAAATTGGGGTTGTCCTAAAGTAATGGGCTGTCCTAAGAATTTTTTGGAGTGCCTCTAGAAATAACAGTTTTTATTGGGTAAAATTGCATGAAAACCCTAAGGTCTTTTTTTCGTGGTAAAATAATTTCTTCTTTGGGCTAATTAGCGTTTAGATTCTAGATTTTATAGCAATTTAGAGTTTAAATCATGATATGTCCAATTAAAAATTTTGGACCCTGAATTTTTAATTTTGTTTTTTTTCCCACTAGATCATCCCTCTCATGCCTGACAATGAAACATTCCTATATAGTCTAGGGAGGGTATAATGGAAAAAAAAAATACAGGGTCCAAACTTTCCAATTGGACATGTTAAGGCTTAAACTCTAAGCTGGTATAAAATCTAGGGTCTAAACACTAATTAGCCCTTTTTGGGAAAATTGTAATTTCTATAAAAAGAAAAGCGGTGCTTGAAAATGTCAAGAAAACTTGGAAGGAAAAGTGAATCCTTGGAATGTGTAGAGGAAACCACTTCCTCCTTTTTTTTTTTCTTTGGAAATTATTCTTATTTTCTCCTCGTTTATTTTGGCATCCAAACACAGGAAACGAAAAGACTTTCTTTTTTCCAAGGCCATGATTACGTGAACCAAATGAGGTATAATCATTTGTTGGGCGATTGTTGGGTTAGTGGCTATGGGGTGTTTTTAAAGTAACAATGATGAGAGATTCGGTTTTTTATGATTTTAAGTAACGACTTTTAAATTAATCTAACTCATACTTGGTAATTCATTAACGAACGGTTTTGTAAATTTTTTAAAAGAATAAAATTACATATATATCCATATATAAACAAAAATTCTCACAAAAGTAAAGATTATATCATTGTCTAAAGGTTACAACAAGAAAATATTGCAGCCACTAGTGATTGGAGAAAGAGTATCACAGACGAGCAAAGCAAATACGAGAAAGAGAAAACATGGTATTACTACATTTTTTTATGAGGGTGTAAATGAAACATAATAATCTAAAGCCTCAAAATTCACCTGTTTGAAATGTTTATAAAGACATCCAAAATTATACTACACTGACTTTGAAATTTTTTGAGCCAACAAAAACTAGTACCTAAAAAAAATATCAAACTGAGATTTTTTAAATGCTTCATAAACGACCGGCTAAATAAAAAAAAAAAATGAGAACACTATTGTTAACTAGGCATGTCAATGGTTAACCGAAAATCCGCATTTGATCTGTATTCGAACCGATAATATCCAGAATTTCATATTTATCGGATATCGGATGAGGATATGGAAAGTGTCATATCCAATCCGATAACATCCGATCCGATAATGGGATAATTAAATATATAAAATATTTTATAATTATATATATATGAACGATGTAGATTACATTTGATAGAATCAAAGGTTTGGATTACAACTTACAACCCTAAAACTAAATATATTTTAATTATATATATATATATATATATATATATATATATATATATATATATATATATATATATGAACGTATAAATTATATTTGATAGAATCAAATGTTTGGATTATAAATTATATTCTAAAATACTTATATAAATCTTTATTTGTTAGGATATTATCCGATATCCGATAAAATAAACAGTAAGGGATACGAGAGCCAGATTAGGATATGATAATACCAATATCCAACCGATAAGCTACCATTGATAAATCTATTGTCAACTAGACCCTAACTTCTTCTTCTTTTTTTCCTTCTTCTTCTTCTTCTTTCTATTTTATTTTATAAATTACCAGCCTGATTTCATCTTTGATACAACTTTAGAAGTGTAGTTGTATTGTGCTTGCTTGGCGAGACACCAAACGTGAAAGTCGTACTCACCTAAGGCCATTGACACTTGTTAGACATGGCCTCCTATCCCCAAACCCTTTATCCGAAAGACACGTGCACCAGCTATTTGGTGTGACAGTGTTGACACGTTCTGGACGTTTCCTTGAGTCGTCGGCCCACAGTCATTTAATTTCGATTAGCTAAACCAAAATGTAATTGTTTTGTATAGGCAACTCTCCATCACAAATGAAACATAAAATAAGTCTAAAATTATTATTATTATTATTATAAATCTTAACAATCAAGTCGCATCCTATGAAGAATTTTTTTTTAATTGTGATAATCGATGAAAGTATGTTTACTAAATTACAGAAGTTCAAAAAAAATCAATATTTAGAAATATATGAGGGATAAAGAGACATCATTCTTCAAATTAAATTATTCATATAGTAAATCTAGAAAATGTTAAGGAATTATCAGAAAACCCCTTAGGTCGGTTATCACGTTACCTCCCTGTAATTAATTTTGTATCAATTTTTTTTCCTACCATCCAATTTAAGTGAATTTCGTCAGAATGAGACACGGAAGATGCATAAGAGGTATTTTCAAGACGAAAAAAAATAAAAAATACTCTTCTTCCTTTCATTCTCAAACATACATCTCTCTCTCTCCTCTCTCTCTCTCTCTCTCTCTCTCTCTCTCTCGTCATCCATGACCAATCATCTGATTCTTTCACTCCTCATTCCAAACCCGAACAGAGCTTCAAATACTCCGTATGTCTTTGGAACACTATGGAAGAAATACTATTATGAATTGACTAGATTGCTTAATGAACAGTCCTTCCTTATACATTGAAGAAATTTTCGTAAAAACAAGGATTCCTCTTTCAAATTTCGACATCTAATGTACTAAATGGATAAGATTTGGATGTAATTCACTCATGTACTCAGTATGTTAAAATTTATTAAAACTATTCTCTAAAATTGATCTCACATTCACGTGGTAACCCAAAATATGTATTTTAATATAACATTTTTTTTTTATTGATGGGAAGTGGGTATGGTGGGATGTAAAAAAGGTTCAAGATCTCTAAGTAAAATTTATGTTTTTGTCACTCATTTATTGAAAATATTTCTTAGGAACTAGACACGACTCGGACGAGAACGAATGACGTAAATTGATACTTTGATAACGCACTTTGTACTGTGCTCGTTTCCGCACGGGACACGCGAGGCACATGATCGTCTAATGGTCCCGATACCCACGGTAGCATCATAATCTTGTTTTAATGCGAGTTCAAGAATGTTATACAAAAAAGGAAGCATGATGCTACCATATACTTTAAAAGCATGCGTTCGCGTTCAAGATCGGATTCGTGCAAAAAAAACAGACTCGACAATTAAGAGATGAAAATGACAACGTTAATAAACTGGTCCTTTACTATGAATAACGCTACATGAGCTGAAGAATAAGGCGACGATTTCTAGCAAAGTTAGATCAATTTCTCCGAAAATCAAGATTTGAAGATATCGAAGACCACAACAAAGATTTTTAAAAAAAACTATACATGAAGACCGGAGACCGAAAATCATATTGAGGATGGATTATGTACTTTCACTATTTCTGTTTTTCTAAAATAAATAAAAATATCATTAAATTTATAAAATAAATAAAACTTATAAGGTTTAATTATTTTCATTAATTGTTTCTTCCGTTTCGTTTCTATCTTCTTTATAAAGCCAAAGTCCATGGCCAAACCATTTTATGGTCCTTTTTCCAAAACTCAGGGGCCCGTTCCGCACTTGACCCAGCCTGGGTTTAAGCCCGATCCGGTTACTGAGTCGTGGGACAAGTTAGGTTTGAGGTTTCAATGATGAGCCCGACCAACTAAACATCTTGATCGAAACTTTGCCAAATTTTCATCTTTTTTGCCTCAGCACTAGCGAGAGATTTTTGGCCAATAGATAACGCACTCTAACTTCCGACTGGCTACCTCGGAATTTATGGAATAAGAAAGTAAAAAAATTGAGCAACCAAGAAGATTAGGAGAAGCGCGAGTGATAAGTGACAGAACCACTCGATATGATCTACATGCTCCACTGGAGTTAAATATCGGAAAATATTCATGCAGCAACCAGAATTACTGCAAAGACACTGTTTAAATTGTTATACCGAAATTGTTATATAAAAATTAACATCAGAAAGCAGTTATAACTTACAAGCTCCAAGGAAATAAGTAACTCAATTCAATTACGCAACTTCCTCCAACATAATGAAATTGTACGACAAAACCTAAGCAGGTACTGCCGTTTCCATATTCAATATCCGTTCTGCCAGTAGTAAATCATCTGGGGTCGTCACCTGTCAGGGATGTACAAAGGAACTGGTGAGAAGCCCGAAATCGCACTATAAAAGGAAGGAGGCACATATGAAGTAGGAAAACATGATGTTTTGTCCCCAAATATGTTAAACGCGATATATATATATATATATATATATATATATATATATATATATATATATATATATATATTCTGTTAAAACTGCAAATTGATATTTCGTGACCAATATATGACCATATGATACTTCATGCTGTTGAATAATTCTTACACTTCGTCACAAATTATACAGATTTAAGAGTTCAGTAGATCTGCTTCCTTCATCTAATTGTGTGGGAGAGAGAAGAGTTAACCAGTACCTTGATGTTTGTATAAGCCCCTTCTGTAATATAAACAGGATGTTTTAGGTGCTCCACTATAGATACATCATCCGTCACTTCAAGACAATTCCTGTAGTGAGAGTGAATAAAATTAGAAATTTGAAAAGGTTAGCCTATGAACACAAACATCATCCTGTACTTCAAGGAAATTCGTATAGTGAGGGTGAATTAAGTGATAAAATTCGGGAAACAGTCTGACAGAAATCAAGATGTTTATATGCTGTATTGCAGAAGTTCTGAAAGGCTGAATACGGTGAGAGGACACTGCAAAGTTTACAAAGTTACATAATCACCATGCAACTTCACCCAATTAAGTACTTTCTGTACAATGACTTGGCTTTATTTAACACTTATAAATTATTTGAAAATGAAGGAATTTCTCTAAGATCATGCTTGTATTTATTAGTTTGCAAACGTAGTTGCACAGAACTGATGAAGATATTATACAACATAATGACGTCCAATGCCAAAGTAGGGTTACATAAACTATGCGTACATTGAACAGTCCCCAGTAGTTGTGTAGCTCAAGGGTAGTCTCAACAAGTAAATAGAACCTTGTGCCATTTAGTTTTCTTGGGGTTTAAATTTGAATTCTAGAGGATAGTCCCCACATCCATCTGGCGATCCCAAGTGTGTAGTTCAATATAAGATTAATCTTTTACTAACTTGTGCACATGGGGAGTGGTAGTGTAACCTCCACTTTTTTTTAATTTTTTTAATTATTTATTATTATTGATAGGATTAATTAATATCTAGATAGTGATTAGTTAATTAATCCTAATTAGTATTTAGGTTAGGGTTAACCTTGATTTAGGTTAATGGAAGATTGATGTTTAGGTTAAGGTTAATCTTGGATTAGGTAATATCTAGATATTTTTAATCTCACCTCTTCATAATTAATATTTAGGGGTAAACTTGTAAATACTCATTCCACATCTTCAAAATTAAATATCAAGGAGTCTTAAAGGAGAGGCTAACAAACCCCCATAACACACACACCCACCCCTTTATTCCACTCAACTTCTTTTCCAATTCATTTTCTCCAAAATTCCCAAATCCTAATTCCTTTCCCACCATTCCAAATCAACTAATTTCCTCTTCAACCTTCTACCAAAGTTGGAGCTAAGGCTTGAGAGCTCAAGTAGAGTTAGCACTGAGTACAAGCAAGTGTGTGGTGTCCAACTTCCTATCATTTATGTCCACTTTGAGTGGATTCGCATTGGGAGCCCTTCCCAATAGGTAAGTACCACTTCCCTTCTAATTTTCTATGGTATAATTCCAATAAAATCCAATAGAAACCAACTAGTAACTAATAATAGCTTTCTAATAGTTAATTAGAGAGTAGGGGATTAATCTTCACTCGTTTAAATGAATAATTGTGACACTAGTGGGTTGGTACCCACCAAGTGTTTGTGTTGTGTTCTCCAAAGGAATTTTTGTGTCATGATTGAGGTCAGCTTGTGTCTAGGTGTCCTAAAAAGGATACCTAGTGCGGTGTCACGATAATACGTGATACACATGATTAGACTTTGTTATATACTAGTAATCGTAGTTATAGTTGTTAAATTGTGTTATATATATATATATATATATACACTTTGGGTAATTGGTGATTGATGTTTAGTGTTGAGGGTATGTATCATAGGTTTAAGTATGTATTTTATGATAGATATATACATAGGTATATATATAAATACATGTGAGAGTGTGTTTATATATATATGGAAGATAGTTTGTGTGTGTGTGTGTGTATATATATATATATATATATATATATATATATATATATATATATATAGAGAGAGAGAGAGAGAGAGAGAGAGAGAGAGATGTGTGTGTTAAAAAAAGGGGGGGGGGGGGGGGGGGGGGGGGGGTTGACTGTCCTGCAAAATTGCAGGGACAGCAGCAGCAGCAACAGTACACAAGTGCATATATGTGCTTGTTGCAAGTGTGTGAGTGAGTGTGTAGTGTGAGTGTTTAAGTGGATGAGAGAGTGAGCAAATGTGATGAGTAGATATGTTTAGGGGTTGATATTAAGTATCAATAGGTATGTTGGTATTGTGAGTATCAAGTGCAAGTATTAAAGTATCAAAATACTAAGCTATGAAGGAGTACCAAGTGTCAAGGTATTGCATAGTATAGTGTTGGTATCTCAGGATACCAAATATTAAGACAATTGGATATATGTCAAAGTAAGGTCAAGGTATTGGAGTTTAGGATACTAAAGTGTTAAGGTATTATAATACCTATAGATATACATATAGCTATTTACTAAGGGTATACATATGTATATATATAAATATGATTATGCTAGGTTATTCATATAAGTTATATAAATAAGTATGAGATATCTCTAAGCACAGGAAATCAAGTATAGAGTAATTCATATAAATATATGTTTCACAAGTAGGTAATATTGAACCTATTATAAACCTACATAGTTAAGTTACAACTAGAAATAGGTAATAAACCTAGAAAACCTAACCACTAGTTAGATAAATTCATTATTGTTTTCCATACACCTATTGATAATGTAACTCATAATATGTAGGTTATTTGGATTGTGATACGGACTATATCCCGTATCATCATCTCACTAAGGCAGACGAGTACATTCTCTGATCGTTTTCATATTTGATAGTCTCTATAATGCATGCTTAGTTTTGCTTACTTGATTCATATTACGTTATTACACGGATTGATATTGAGTGGATTCAAAACGAGAAATCATGTTTTCATGTGCCTCTTGTTGTTCGTGATCTTGTTACCGTGTTTCATCATGTTGCACGTAACATTTTATCATGACTCGAATCCATGAATATTAGTCGGGGAAAGAAGAAATACTAAGTAGATATGTGATCAACCTATGTTACTTGTTTCACAACTTGACTGAAAGCTAATCATGCACTTCACACATAACTATGTCGTACCATACCTTGAATGATATTCATCGTGACGATGTGCCGTATATCCTTACCGATCACATATTGAAAATAGTATTTTAAATCACAAGATTAGTTAAAATCTCCATGTTTCACCTTACTTGCTATCGTGTACCCTACTTACTCCTGTTTACCTGTTTTCCCTACTTGATTGCCATACCCTGTTTTAAATGCTTACTTTCCGTCTTGTATACCATCTATTTTCGTGTTTTATAGTTACTACCATATATTGGAACTACTTTCATTGAATTGTACTTGCTATAATCCTGACTGGATGTTGATGTAAATAGGGACGATTATGAAGGTCAGTATTCCACCTACTATGGACCCCATAAGGACCTTTTAGCATGGCTTGATCCTGTCCTACCAGAGGATCAGGAGACCCTCGCAACGGAGATCCCGACTGCGACTACTTAGTTTTAGTATAGCTTATAGACTATATCTTTTGCCCGGAATGTCTTCGGTAGTCTATTGTCTTATGTTATACTTTCGGATCTAGACTATTGAAGTTGTTTGACTTAAAACTTTGGGACTTGATAATATATATACACATGTTAGTCTTAATGTTCGTATTGGTTATTCCTTTTCGTGATAACTTTCTTAGAATTGTGATTTGAGTACTATGATTTATTTCATATATATTGCGTGAGTTGTTGGATATTTGTGAGTTACTAGCCAGCGTTCTACCGCCGACGCTGCGGCGTAGACTGGACGTACTCACGTACTCGTGTCCAAATTATCGGATGCGGGTCGTGACAGGTAGCCCATGTGGTTGGTATGATAGGGTATTTTTCCAAGAGGGCAAGGTTCAAGATCTCCAAAAAATATTTATGTTTTTGCCACTCATTTTCTTAGGAATTTTCCTTAGGAGATAGGCCCCGAAGGGGTCTAGCGATTCAGCTCGGACGTGGACGAAGGACGGAAAATGACGCTTTGATGGAGCACTTTTCACTTTGTACGTACGCATCGGACGTGCGGACGCAGCATGGTGCACATGGCAACATTCTCGTTCAGATACAGTTGGAGCAAAAATTTACATCTTCGCTCAAATACTAATTGTGCGAAAATGTTGCCCGCGAGAAAATGTTGACTGCGTGAAATTGCTAACTGTGCGAAAATATTGTTGCGTGACATGTTGACTGCGCAAAAATGTTGCTGCATGAAAATTTTATACGCACAAAAAATGATTGTTCATAGCTTCTTGAACGTAACTACCATTTAGTGGGGGTTATTGTTGTAACCGTCCACTTAATGGAGAGTTATTATCCGATTTTATTGTCCATAATGGGTAGTGGACTGTTAGGGCGATTAGCTCCCCTATATATTCACAAGTTCTCTCTTATAAAGTAAGAACAAGTGAATATATGCTACGAGAAAAAAGTTAACGACAACTACGTGAAGCAACAAAGTGCAATCGGTTCGTATATGTCACGTCCCAAAACCAGAATACTGGAGAGCGGGGGCTGACAAAGCCAGCTACGTACACCAGAGTATAGAGTACCCCGAGATACGGTCACGACTGTCTAGACATATAATGGTTTACTCTACAAACCAACAGTCATTCCTGGGTCAAGAATCCTAGGTGTCTCAATCTCAAACAAGTTATACGATGTATGATCAACAAACATATAATACTAAGGCATCCCAAACTATATATAAACCGATGATCATGAAACTAGTTACAAAATGAAGAACCAGCAAGAGTATCATATTACATGATCAGCTCTAGCTATATACTAGAATATGCTTTACATGTAGGCCTGTAGGCTAGAATGTCAAGTCCCAAAATATGAGCTAAACACGTGCTCGGGGGCTAAACGCCTTAAAAGAATAATTATACAAGATCAAGTGGGTGATGAAAAAGAAATCCACTCGTGGCCCCGGGTGTTCCTGGTGTTCACCAACTTGAGGCAGAAAGTACGGGAGATCCTACGATCCTGCTCCGATATCTGACCATACAAAACCAGTAGGGTCAGACCCCAAAACATCAAGTACCACAAGGGAGCCAATCTTAGGAACTAAAAATCAGCATGCAGACAAATCAATAAAAAATAGCACAAGGAACATTTAAATAAGTGCAGCAGGTAAACTAACAGTTAAACAGTTCTGGAGTATTTAAACAAGGATATTTGGAATCAGTACTCGGGTTACAATTTTCGGATCAGTTGTTTAAATAAATCAGGATGGGACTAGACTGAAAATCAACCAATCACGACCAATCATGCCATACGGCTTGTATTATTAGCTAATTAGGGTTATCACAGTCCTACTTACTAACACATACAGTTTGAAAATTCCATAGAACCACATGCCCTGCAGTCTATCCGGATCATCCAGACGTACGAGATATATAATATAATTAACTTGTATAGATATTTTACTTGTAATGCAACACTCGACGGTATGCTGGAAGTGTGCCCCTCACGACGGAGAGCTCCAAATCCACTGGTGTGGCTGGGATGTCGGGATTGCATATAGCCAAGAAATTTTCCTAAATGATTCTAGTTATCAATCTAGTTTATTAGCCTGGACAATTTATTCAAAATTCCTTACTGTGGTGCTCAGAAATTTGTCTTATACATGATGCAAGACTGGACAATAGCTTGACAAGCATGATCAAAATCAACAACGGGAACAACAAGACATGCAATACAGGTGCTACTCATGTCCTTGATCAGGACAGTACAAGAATTCTCAAGTCAGGAGTGTGCTACGTTGAGCTACTATCAGGATTATCAGTACAGTATCAGGATTATTAGTTCCATGTCAAGATTCAAGAGTTCATTTATAGTGTACAATCACTAGATCATGTCAGAAAATCAAGATCAATATCAAGAATGTAATATTCATGAAATAACCAGAATTAACTAAAATAACGGGATAAAAGAGAACC
Organism: Iris macrosiphon; assembly: GCA_036927795.1. Taxonomy (NCBI): domain Eukaryota; kingdom Viridiplantae; phylum Streptophyta; class Magnoliopsida; order Asparagales; family Iridaceae; genus Iris; species Iris macrosiphon. The sequence goes on along the minus strand of JAYESA010000015.1, from coordinate 17,447,643 downwards.
AGAGAATCATCAAGAGTTAAGCATATTAAAGAGAATACTGACATATAGGCGCATAAAACATCAATTCAGGGTTGGCACATAACATCAGGCAAGAAAATAACATCCGCGCACAATGGACCAAAACCACTATTGGCGCACAATCACTAGTCCGGACAATTCTGGCGCACTTTGATACCAAAAGTGCTATGATCAAAAGATGACGTACAATTGATACTAAAACGCACTCTTGAACCTTGGCGCACAATGATAGAAATGTGCGAGCCAGGAGCTTGGCGCACTTCTTCAAGTATGCCTAAAAAGGAGGGTTGATGCACCAAGAGCGTGGGAAGATCTACTAAAAGACAAAACGTAAGTCTCAATGCATGGCACAGCAGTAGAGACAACCCTGCAGTCGAGAACACAATCTCGAGAATGGTCAGAAGTCATTGCTTAGTCATTAAATAATTACGAAGGGCTACAAAGTGCGCCGTCTCTGAAGAATGTCATATAGTGCGCCAACACAGCAAAGTGCGCCATTCTTCAGAAGCAACAAAGTGCGCCGGTAAGGAAAGTTTCGCCAAAGTGCACCAACTCTGCAATATCTGCAAAGTGCGTCAACTTGACTATTTAAGCAGTGGCGTACATTCTTGATGACTTACAGACTCATTCAAAAGTGCGCCAAGTAGGATTGACGTACTTTTGGAGGAATTGTCATAGTACAAAACGTACGTAGGAGTAGAGAAGTGCGTCCAGAGTACTCAACATATCTTGGCGCACTTTCTAAGAAATTTGTGAAACACACACAAGTGCGCTCACTGGAAGTTCGTTTTATGCACCAAGGGTTCCCTATGTACTCTTTGTATGCATTCTCAGGCCAATTTTGCATTCTCCGACTTGCTGTTCTCGGGCCTCATGAGCGATCCAATTCAAGAAAAACAAAATCATCAATGAGACAAGTTTTAAGTGTTACCCAAAAATAAAATCGATCAAATGATTAAAACAAGTTATACTAAGAATCAAAGCAAGATCCATAATTTTTCCTTCGGTTGGCAAGATGTACTTGCCTACGGTCAAGTTCTAGCCTAATACTACTAAGGTTATCCACGGCCAAGGCCAAACTCGACTACTCTCAATGAAGGCTGAAGAAGGAAAAAGAAATGAAAGGAAAAGAAAAATGAAGGAAAGAGAAATGATTTGCTTAAATAGGCAAATAGTTGATTGTAGGCCATTAGATCATAATCCATGTCCCTCCCGGGTTCATCACAGCCATGCACACGAAAACCAAGAGACAAACGGTCCAAAGCATGCAACTAAGGGAAAACTTTGCAAAAATAACCTAGACAATGCATGAATGGCATAAAACATAAAGTAAGCAATTAAACATAAAGCAAACTATACACGTATTATATGCATATGGGTACGTATACTAGAACAGTGAGACGAGTCTCACAACTCTCCTTAAAAAATTGTCCTCAAAATTTCAATAAGGTACGGGGTCTAGCAAAAAGCTCAGGAGACATGCAATCAAGATAAGCAAGGGCATACGGAAATCAAGCACAATCCTAAAATAAGACAAGTATGCACAAGACAAGATCAGGGTACGAGATATACAAACAAGTATACCTCATGAGTCAAACAAATACGGGTATCGAGCTTGGATATCATCATCGCGCTCCCAAGTTGACTCGCCCAGTGAATGATGTCCCCAAGCAACTCGGACTAACCGAATAGTCCGCTTCTTGAAAATCTTCTCTTTCCGGTCCAAAATGGATACATGCCTCTCCTCATACGAAAGGTCGGTACCAACGACCAATTTCGAATAATCCAGAACATGGCTTGAATCCGGTACATACCGTCGTAATTGGGATACATGAAAAATATTATGTATCTCACGAAGCGGCGACGGAAGAGCAAGACGATGTGAAACATCTCCCACTCGCTCGAGGATATCGAACGGACCTATATACCTCGGACTAAGCTTTCCCCGAACACCAAATCTGATAACCCTCGAGTAGGCAAAATCCGAAGGAATACATTATCGCCGACAGAAAACTCAAGAGGTTGTCGATGCGAATCGGCCCAATGTCACTGACAATCCTGAGCTACTCGAAGATGCTCTCTGATCTGCCTGACTACCTCAACTGTCTGGACTATTATCTCGGGGCCAAGCAATTGCCTCTCACCAATATCATCCCAAGCTATAGGGGATCTGCACTTTCTGTCATACAGTGCCTCGAAGGATGCCATCTGGATACTTGCTTGAAAACTGTTGTTGTAAGAGAATTCGACCAAGTACAAGTGATCCTCCCACGAACCACCAAAGTCAAGGGTACATGATCGAAGCATATCTTCTAGGGTCTGGATGGTACGTTCTGACTGACCATATGTCTGCGGATGATAAGCTGAGCTGAGCTGAACTTCAGACGGGTACCCAAACTCTGCTGAAGGCTCTGCCAAAAGTGAGAGGTAAATCTGGAATCTCTATCTGATACGATACGGACTGGTACTTTATGAAGTCTGACAATCTAATTCATGTACATCCGAACCAACTGCTTTGTAGACTGTCCTACTCTGAAGGGAAGGAAGTGAGCAACCTTCGTGAGTCGATCCATTATTACCCAAATAGCATCTCTGCCAGCTGGGGATCTAGGAAGATCGGTCACAAAATCTATGGTGATATGCTCCCACTTCCACTCGAAAATTGGTAAAGGTTGAAGAAGTCTTGCTGGTCTCTGATATTCAACTTTAACCTGTTGGCAAATCAAACACCGAGAGACAAATCGGGTTATCTCCCTTTTCATACCATTCCACCAGAAATGCAGACGAATGTATCTGTACATCTTCGTTCCTCCTGGGTGAACGAAATACTGAGAACTGTGGGCTTCTGAGTTCTGACATGATCTCTTGACGAATATCTCCACTTTGTACACAAAGACGATTACCAAATCGGAGAGTTTCGTCACTGTAAATGCTTAGTTCGGGTCTACGTCCTGCCTCACACTCTGCCCTGAGTCACTGAAGCTTGACATCTGTGGACTGCGCTGCTCTGATCCTCTCCACAGTACTAGATTGAACTTGCAAGCCAGCCATCAATGTCGTATTGCCAGGTAATACTACTTCTATGTCCATCTCCTGAAGTTCTTCTAAAATTTCTCGCTGTGTCGTATGAAAATAAGCTCCTGCTCTCCAACTCAAAGCATCCGCTACCACATTGGCCTTCCCATGGTGATACTGAAGGTCAAGATCATAGTTCGTCATCAACTCTAGCCATCTCCTTTGTCTCATGTTGAGGTCCTTCTGGGTAAAGACATACTTCAAACTCTTATGATCGGTAAAAATCTTTACTCGATCTCCATATAGATAATGTCTCCAAAGTTTGAGTGCTAAGACAACTGCTGCTAACTCTAAGTCGTGCGTCGGATAATTCTTCTCATGGTCTCGAAGCTGCCGAGACACATAAGCTATAACATTGCCATGCTGCATAAAAACACATCTTAGTCTTTTTCCTGACGCATCGCAATATACGATGAATCCGTCTGACCATCTGGAAGAGTCAAAATTGGTATCGTAATCAACTTCTGCTGAGCTTCTTAAAAGAGGTTTGACATTCATCTGTCCAATCAAAGCGCACATCCTTACGAGTCAATTGTGTTAAGGGTGCAGAAATTCTAGCAAAGTCTGACACAAATCTTCGATAATATCCAAGGTTCAAAGTATCGGTATCGGAATCGGTATCGGACCGTTCCTATGAGTATCGGGATCGGCGGTATCGGTAGTATCGGCGGTTTCGGATCAGAGTATCGAATTTTTTGGTATCGGAAAGCAAACAACTATTAGTAAATTATTAACATTTTAGAGAATATATTTTCTACAATTATGCATAATTTAAAATATTTTCAGTATCGTTTCTTAGTATTTTTTATATTGAATAAATTAGTAGTCATCCTTGTCGATTGATTTATATGCGATAGATAAGTTTTCCTCTTTTATATGTTTTTACAACCTTATTATGCTTTTACATCCTTTCTAATTGGTCTTTTTAATTCAAATTTTTTTGCCGAATTGACTGGAAAAGAGACCTCTAATGTCGGTATCGGTCAGTATCGGGTATCGGTCGGTATCGGATCGGGACATGCCAAACTGTATCGGTATCGGCCGTATCGGATCGGTATCGGACGTATCGGATCGGTATCGGCCGATACTTTAAACTATGATAATATCTTGCTAGTCCCAGGAAACTACGAACTTCTGCAACTGTTTGGGGAACTAACCACGTCTCAACGGCTTCTATCTTCTGGGGATCCACTTCAACTCCTCCTTTAGCAATAATATGCCTTAAGTATAAAATACGATCAAGCCAGAACTCATACTTGCTGTACTTCGCATATTAACTTATGTTCCTTAAGGACTTGAAGAACTGCGCGAAGATGTTGTCCGTGCTCTGCTTCACTTCGACTGTACACCAAGATGTCGTCAGTGCACACAATCACGAACTTGTCCAAGTATGACATAAAAATACGATTTATGAGATCCATAAACATTGCTGGCACATTGGTTGCTCCAAAGGACATTACTAGAAACTCGCAATGTCCATATCTTGATCTGAACACCGTCTTGGGTATATCCTGCTCTCTGACTCTGATCTGATGATATCCCGACCACAGATCAATCTTGAAAAAATACTGCTGCTCCACTAAGCTGATCGAACAAGTCATCGATCCTTAGCAAGGGATACTTGTTCTTGATGGTTACTGCGTTGAGGGTACGATAATCAACACATAATCGTGACGTTCCATTATTCTTCTTCACAAGTAGCATTGTGGCTCCCCAAGGCGATCCACTAGCACGAATGAATCTCTTGGTTCTCAATTCTTCAATCATTCGGTACAAGACTTCCAACTATGATGGTGCCATCATGTAGACTCTCTCTGACACGGGTGCTATTCCTGGAGGTAGATCAATGGTAAACTCGATCTTTCTTTCTGGTGGCATGCCTGAAAGTTCTTCTAGGAACACATCTGGAAACTCATTGACCACTCTGGGGAATTGTACTCCTGCTACTTTCACTCTCATGATTGCTGACGAAGACTCCATCTCTCATCTAGAAAATGAGGATTCTTCCACTCCGGGGATACGAAAGATAACCTTGCCATCATGGCAATCTATCGATGCGTGTCGAGCACTCAATCAATCCACTCCTAGGACGACGTCATAATCGCCGATCGAAAACTCTATCAGTCTAGCGAAAAAATCTCCCACACACTACGACTCGACACGAGGTATAAACTCTATCTACTCCCATGATACTGTTACCAGTAAGTATATTTAGTCTTACTGATAAGGATTCGGGGTCCAATCCAACTCGTGTCGCAAATCATGCATACAAAGGAATGTGATGTACCATAATCAAACAATACTGAAGCTGAATAAGAGTTGACGAGAATGATACCTGCCACGACTTCACCATAAGCTAACTACTTTTCCACAGTGACTGCCATCGTCTGACCTCGTCCTCTCGGTGCTGGTCCTCGCTGCTGCGAACCTCCTTGCCTGGCTGGCACTTGAGCTTGGGCCTGCGCATACTGTTGTGGCCTCTGCTGCTGGAATACTTGGGACTGGGTCGGCAAAGACCTCAGACCCCGGTTCTGTTGAACTGGTACTGGAGCCCTGTATTTTGGTCATGTCGGGAAAGATGACGATGAACTAGCTCTACATGAGCAAGATCTCACCCACAGACTAGGCACAACCCTTGTGCTCTACGGCACTAACGTGCCCTGGTTTTTCACAATGAGAACATCCCACTGAAGGAGATGATCTCTGCTGCTGAGGACGTGTCGGAGCTGGTCGCTGAAACGATGCTACCGAAGTTGTCCTAGCCGGGGTTCCAATCGTCAAAGCTCGCACTGCTAGAGCTGGTGCTGAAGACTGGATGTAAGAACCCCCTGATGTGTGAGACCTCTTCCGGCCCCCAATTCTATCGACAATCCTCTGGGAGGTGTACTCGTGTCTCCTCGCCGCTCGCATCACAGGCGTCAAACGTCTGAAACTCATGTTGTTCTATACCAAGATGATCTGGAACCTCCTTGCTCGATCTAATTCGATCGCCACCAAAGTGGAAGCAAACTGACTTAACCTACAGAACTCTGTCGCGTAGCCGTCGACAGTCATGCACATCTGCTTCAAGTTATTAAATCTCTGTTGTAGATCATAACGCGGCACCGCGTCAAAGTATCTGACCTGAAACCTTTCGCTGAATCGGCCCAGGGGACGGGTACTGTTAGTGAAACCATCTGTGTTGCTCACTAGTCTCGGGCCAGATCTAGCAACTGCAACCGAACCACCGAGACTCTCTAGTCGAAACTCCAGCTGCCTCTAGAATAGCCTCAGTGTCCTGAAGCCACTCGTCCGATGCAATCGCATCCTCGGTGCCATAGAAATACGAGGGTTTGAGGCGCTTGAAGTTGCTTGCCGAGTTGTTGGCACAAGATCCGCCTCTTTCCAAAGCCTCTTGTACTGACAGAATGAGTACGTCCTCTCGACGTCCTTGAGATGCCAACAATTTCTGAAGGATACCAATTAGCACAATGTTGTTCCCTCCTACTGTAGCGCCCCGTTCCTCCTATTCGAGGAGCGCGGCTAAGAAACACAAGATGGTATCGTTCGATCGGGATAGATTGAAACAAGAACTCATCCTAGTTATGGATTTGTTTCTTCGGAATCGATTCCCATATTCAGTGGACCGTGCCCCCGGGATCGACTTAGCGGCAGAGTCAGGAGTGACCTCTCCGCTGTTATCTTTTATTGCCTCGGATTTCGATGTCGCTTGTTGCTTTTGTGCTTTGAGTTGGTTTTGGGATTTGCTTGTTTTCCTTGAACGGTTTCGATGGATTTCATTGTTTTCATTCATTGAACTGCACTTCAATTCCGAGATTGAAAAGAGTGGAAGAGGTATTGATCGAGCTGTTCGTGATGCAGGTGAACGAGCAGTAGGCGACTTGCGAGCGAAGTCGTGAAGCGCCTCTTTCCTTCTCCCTTCCAACCATCTAAGTGAGTGGCTACCATCCCGATTAGCTAGCCCTGCTTCCAAGTCTTCACATCTAATAAATCTTGCATCCTTGTTTGCCCCGATCAAACGATACCAAGTAATAATAAAAGATATCAAGATAAAAAGGGAATAGACTTGGAAATATTGCTTGTCAACTAAACTTGTGAACAGTTATCATACTGTATGCTGGTTCGTTTATAAATGTTCTATGAATTGTGCTAAGTATGGAACACATTGTATGCGCTTAATTGTTCAGTGAAGCTCTGCAAAATGAATTATGAAATTATGCTTGTCTTGTACTCGTGTCGCCTCAACTGCATGATCTGCTAAATCAGTTAACATCGTTCGATCACGGACAACTTGTGCACAAGATTTCTGGTTCCTGCGGACGGTCGCCAGGGCACTGGGACCGATCCGATCCGGACGGAACGTCTGTATAGTCGTCTGTATCGTCGAAATGAGGCGTGCAGCGGGGGCTCGCCACCCGCGTTGCACACCCTTCCGTCCTGAGACTATAAATCGTCCTTCGTGGTATTATGCCAGTGATCCTCTGTATATTTAAACCTGCTGCAACTAACTTGTGTCTTCGTGGCAGGGAAGGCATGGTAAGTATTGTGCAGGTGATTCAGACGGGCAGGTAAAATCCACCGAACGGTGGCAAGTTCATTTCAGTAAATTTCTATATGTTGCTTACTTGTAAATGAACTAAGGCAAGATAGAAACCCACAAAAATATGCATGCTTCATTAAAACAACGTGTTGATTGGTATAGTTGGGTTTAGCTCGCCTTCACCAGTATGTTTCGACATACTGACCCTCGTTGAAACAGGTTCTCCGCACTAAAGCGAACCGAGCGAGGAGCCGAAGTTGTCTTTCCCGATCCAGTCCAGCTGTAGGCGCATCCTGATCGCGCCGCATTTTGAAGTACTTGAAGAAAGGAGCTTGCAACTTTATATACAATGCAGCTTCGTGGCAAGGCCGTCCTCCAGCCCGGAGGTCTCTATACATTTTGAAGTTTAGTAAAGGGATATAATGTACAGGACTGCTATCTCATTTTGAGTCAACACTTTTGTAAGCCCGTGCGACAAATTAGCTGACTCGTTCAAGAGTTTGTAATATATGTTCATTATCAATAAAGAGAACTTTTCCATGTTTGAAATCTGTGTTTCAATTTATCTGCGTACTCTGAATATGTGCTCGTTATGCAAAATACTTTAGCCTTGTGCGGGCGCAACCCCAGGCCCGCACGGCATCACGATTGGGGGACGTCCCAACGATTCCACGGAATCGGGTCGTGACACCTACATCAGGTACTGGTTGTACGTGAGGTACTGGCTGGATCTGAGGTTTCTCATTTTGAGTTGTTCTAGACCCGGCCCTGGAATGTTGAGGCTGAACCTCAAAGGTTTGTTGGGCATCAGAATGTTGTCCTGCTACTGGAGGAACTCTAGCTGGATGATTAGAAGGACCAGGAACAATATCCCTGAAAGATAAAGGATACAAAGATCATCAAAGGGATGGACAAGATTGATCGAGGATCAAAGTAGATGTTGAATCAAGATTTCAGGAATATAAATTCGACACCGGAGGAGATCAAGGAGTAACATGATTGAGACATCTAAAATATCTGGTAAACCCCCACACTTCTGAATTTTCAGACCTGCATGGGCTACCACTTAAACCTTGTCACGCCCAGAACCAGAATACTAGAGAACGGGGGCAGACAAAGCCAGCTACGTACACCAGAGTACTCTATACCTCGAGATACGGTCACGGCTGTCTAGACATGTGAGGGTTTACTCGACAAACCAACAGTCATTCATGGGTCAAGAATCCTAGGTGTCTCAATCTCAAGCAAGCAACAAGTTACAAGATGTATGATCACCAAACATATAATAGTAAGACGTCCCAAACTATACATACACCGATGATCATGAAGCTAGTTACAAAATAAAGAACTAGCAAGAGTACCATATTACATTATCAGCTCTAGCTATAGTCTAGAATATGCTTAACATGTAGGCCCGCAGGCTAGAATATCAAGTCCAAAAACACGAGCTAAACACGTGTTCGGGGGCTAAATGCCTCAAAAGAATAATTATACAAGATCAAGTGGGTGATGAAAGAGGAACCCACTCGTGGCCCCGGGTGCTCCTGGTGTTCACCATCTTGAGGCGGAAAGTACGGAAGATCCCGTGGTCCTGCTCCGATATCTGGCCATACAAAACCAGTGGGATCAGACCCCAAAAGAGCAAGTACCACAATGGAGCCAATCTTAGGAACTAAAAACCAGCATGCAGACAAATCAACAAGAAATAGCACAAGGAACATTTAAATAAGTGCAGCGGATAAAATAACAGTTAAGCAGTTCTGGAGTATTTAAATAAGGATATTTGGAATTAGTACTCATGTTACAATTTTCGGATCAGTTGTTTAAATAAATCAGGACGGGACTAGACTAGACTGAAAATCAAGAAATCACGGCCAATCATGCCCTACGGCTTGCTATTATTAGCTAACTAGGGTTATCACAGTCCTAGTTACTAACACATGCAGTTTGAAAATTCCATAGAGCCATATGCCCTGCAGTCTATCCGGATTATCCAGACGTACAGGATACATAATATAATTAACTTGTATAGATATTTTACTTGTAATGCAACACTCGACGGTATGCTGGAAGTGTACCCCTCACGACGGAGAGCTCCAAATCCACTGGTGTTGGTAGGATGTCGGGATTGCATGTAGCCAAAAAAAATTCCTAAATGATTCTAGTTATCAATCTAGTTTATTAGCCTGGACAATTTATTCAAAATTCCTGACCGTGGTGCTCAGGAATTTGTCTTATACATGATGCAAGACTAGACAATAGCTTGACAAGCATAATCAAAATCAACCACGGGAACAACGGGACATGCAATACACGTGCTACTCATGGCCTTGATCAGGACAGTACAAGAATTCTCGAGTCAGGAGTGCGCGATGTCGAGCTACTATCAGGATTATCAGTAGAGTATCAGGATTATCAGTTCCATGTCAAGATTCAGGAGTTCATTTATAGTGTACAATCACTAGATCATGTCAGAAAATCAAGATCAATATCAAGAATGTCATATTCAGAAAATAATCAGAATTAACTAAAATAACGGGATAAAAGAGAACCAGAGAATCATCAAGAGTTAAACATATTAAAGAGAATACTGGCATACAGGCGCATAAAACATCAATTCAGGATTGGCGCATAACATCAGGCAAAAAAATAACATCCGCACACAATGGGCCAAAACCACTATTGGCGCACAATCACTAGTCCGGACAGTTCTGACGTACTTTGATACCAAAAGTGCTCTGAACAAAAAATGGCGCACAATTGATACTAAAACGCACACTAGAACCTTGGCGCACAATGATAGAAGTGCGCGAGCCAGGAGCTTGGCGCACTTCTTCAAGTATGCCCAAAAAGAAGGGTTGGCACACAAAGAGCGTGGGAATGTCTACTAAAAGACAAAACACAAGTCTCAATGCATGGCACAGCAGTCGAGACAACCCTGCAGTCGAGAACACAATTCTCGAGAATGGTCGAAAGTCATTGCTTAGTCATTAAGTAATTACGAAATGCTACAAAGTGCACCATCTCTGAAGAATGCCACATAATGCGCCAACACAGCAAAGTGCGCAATTCTCCAGAAGCAACAAAGTGCGTCGGTAAAGAAAGTTTCACCAAAGTGCGTCAACTCTGTAATATTTGCAAAATGCGTCAACTTAGCTATTTAAGTAGTGACGTACATTCTTGATGACTTGCAGACCCATTCAAAAGTGCGCCAAGTAGGATTGACGTACTTTTGGAAGAATTGCCATAGTACAAAACGTACGTAGGAGTAGAAAAGTGCGCCCAGAGTACTCAACATATCTTGGCGTACTTTCTAAGGAATTTGTGAAACACACAAGTGCGCTCACTGGATCTTAGCTTTATGCGCCAAGGGTTGCCTGCGTACTTTTTTTATGTATTATCAGGCCAACTTTGCATTCTCCGACTTGCTGTTCTCGGGCACCATGAACAATCCAATTCAAGAAAAACAAAATCATCAATGAGACAAAGTTCTAAGTGTTACCCAAAAATAAAATCGATCAAATGATTAAAACAAGTTATACTAAGAATCAAAGCAAGATCCATGGTTGTTCCTTCGGTTGGCAAGATGTACTTACGGTCAAGTTCTAGCCTAATACTACCAAGGTCACCTACGGCTAAGGCCAAGCTCGGCTGCTCTCGGTGAAGGCTGAAGAAGTGAAGGAGGAAAGAGAAATGAAAGGAAAAAAAAGTGAAGAAAAGAGAAATGATTTGCTTAAATAGGCAAATGATTGATTGTAGGCCATTAGATCATAATCCATGCCCTCCTCCCGGGTTCATCACAGCCATGCACACAAAAACCAAGGGACCGACGGTCCAAAGCATGCAACTAAGAAAAAACTTTGCAAAAACAACTTAGACAATACATTAATGACATAAAGCATAAAGTAAGCAATTAAACATAAAGCAAGCTATACACGTATTATATGCATATATCGGGTACGTATACTAGAACAGTAAGACGAGTCTCACAGTACATTCCGTTGAGTCCAAGTTATGTCCGTGCAAGAGTGACAAAGAAGCGTTCAAGAAGTTCGTATTCTTAAACTTGTTGGTTCCTGAGAGGAAGATCGACGGAATAAAGTCGAATCTTTCTTTGAGCAACGGTTATCTTTATCACCCCAGCAAACTATCTTCTATCAAGTGTTTTCTTCCAGTATTATGTTTTGACTGTAACAAGTGTTGTATTAGCAACTGTGTTGCAAAGTTTATTAGCTTTACATTTCTCAAGTTGTAATTTTCATTTCCATTGTTGTAAACGTCTTGTGTAACAATTACAATTTCGATTTTCACATACTTTGTACGATCTTTGTAACCGTGAGATTAACAAGTTTCAATAGAGAGATCGACGTCTTGAATTTATATTATAATGATGAAGGGTTCAGAACTAATTCATGTACTGAACTCTCATAAAAAGCCCTTTTAGAGCTTTTATGCCCCATAAGTCAATTCAAAATTGTTGAGAGAGACTTGAGAAACAAAGTTCAGTTCAAACAGCTAACTTGAAATTTCTATACTAAATTACTGACTGCATATATATCGTTCTAATAGAGGATGGAGACACATGATGTATGGTCAATGAAGAGTGTGAATCCATTGTGAGGACGTTACGAGTAAGTAAAATCACAGTAGTTATAATAAGTAAAATAACAAATTCACATTGATTTTTCACTTTAAGAATATCCACAAAAAAGAACCTGTAGACTGTACTAAAATTTACAGGGGAAAATCTATCGGTAAATTTGAACCAAAGGAAAGATGAAATATCAGTAGAAAACCCATACCTATTTACCAACTCAAAACCATTTCTGAGCAAGTCAGGCTTGATAACCTACAAGAGGACTAACATCAACAGTCCCTCTATAATAAATCAATGTAATTTAATCACAACTATAAAGATTAATGACCTGTGGAGTTTGCATCTCCCACAGTTTTTTTCTGTCAAGGGTTTTTACTACAAAAGAGTTATTGTTAGCCTGCAAAACAAACATAGAGGACATTCAGGATAACTAGCTCATAAAAATGCAAGTCCCAATTGTATGTAGTAGTGAATTAACATGCTTTGACCAAAAAATACAGAGAAAGAGTCTAATTAGTAATTAATTATGGATGGTCAAAATACTACCTAGCACAAGACAAAGTAATCTGACTCTAAAGAGCACCAATAAAGTATACCAGGCTCATGAGAACACATGACAATGCCTTTATCCAAACTTTCGGGGTTGGCTATACAAATACTTCTTTCCGTTCTGCTCTGTTTAGGACCAATTCCTCCCTTAAATCTGCAACATTCATATCCTTTTTAATAGCCTCAAATCAAGTTTTTGTTTAGGCCTACCCTTGTTCTGGCAGCTCCTTCAATTAACATCCGATCACTCCACCTGGTTCATCTATTGCCTCCATTGCACATGTCCAAACCTCCTTGAACAAGTTTCTCTCATCTTATCCACAGCTGGAAACACCTCCAACTTCCCAGGAAAACACTCATTCCACATAGGATAAGGAATAGAAGAAAATCTCTTTTGAAGAAATAGTGATATTAAGAATGATTTATTAAGCAAGAGAGGCATTACAATAAGAGCAACATGTAACATTATTTGGTTTGCTTGTAAAGATGAAACCTATGGACAGGTACTACCATCATTGGTCCTCCATGCCTTCCGGAGCAGATACCAACAGAGCAGGCTTGTATTTTTCTTTGCATGCTCATATGAGTCTGAGTATACAAAGTCTGAGCTAAGAAGTGTTGCTTATGAACACTAAATTAATGTCAGATCCTTGCCCCTTTATGCCTTGTAGCATGGAGCATATGACAGTGGAACCAACTCGTATCTATTGTTGTACTCATCCCTACGGGGGGCACTGATAGATAGCCTATCCCTTGCTAAAATGCAATCTTCCCACCAAACTCTCTGAATTTGTCTCATTCTCAGCAGTGTTGCCTCCATCGTATGTTTGCCAGCAAAAAATATTTGCTCACTTTATAGTCCTACTACTGAGAAGCATGAATTTTGCAAGGGCACATTTCGACAATAAATATTGTTGCCTTGCTGGGACCATATAAGGTATTGTCCTTCACGAACAGCTTGAACTCAGTTTTTGAGGCACTACTGCCCTAAACCAGACATATAACTGAGTATTCCACTATGCTAGAGTTAATTGTATTTTTTTTCTCTGAGTCAGCCAGATCCTATTCTGTTTGATCAGAAGTTCCCCACCAATTGCCTCACTTGCCTCCATGTGTAGATGCATTACAAACCTATCTACACAGCACCCAAAGTTCTTCAAGTTCTTGAATACTTAACATGAATCAGCTCTCCGGCTCCCCTGTGTTGTCTGTTACTTTTTAACCTCCCTCCTACACATGCATAGCGAGGTGTGATAACTAGGACTCCAGGTCAAGAGATATGTTCTCAGAGAATGGTATTCCTATCTCGCTATAAAGCACATAATAGAATTCAGTCAGATGCTTCACATGACAAGCTAAACCACGTCCTAGATCAGTCAATATTGACTTCTTCGATCAATATGAGCCTGTGCAGTGCACAAGATATGGTTGACTTATAAAACTAAAGATCTCCTAAACTTTTAAATTGAAACAGATGGGAGGATGTGGACTTCCAAAATTATGAAAATGATTTACATAGCAACAGAACACTCAATGATCTACATTATAAAAGAAAGGCCTGTGTGGGCAACCTCAATTTCCCAAAAGCAGATGCAGAATAAAATAAGCAAAACAATGTTGAAATTTATAAAGCTAAATTTGCTTAAAACACTAGAAGCAAGTAAGGGCTGAAATCTGAAATGTTAAGATTGTGAGCCATAATATAAAATACCATAAACTTTGAAAATTGTGCACCTTTAATTCTCAAACAGGTGTTAAAGCTTTGAGAAAATACAACTTAAAGCACACGAGAAAAACAAAGAGGACAATGGCAAAACCAGACTAATGTTTTAAATAAAAATTACTGAGGAGGAAACATGACAGGATGATGGTTGACCACCCCTAAATGGGTTCAGAAATCAAACGTCTTCCCTCATGCTACCTGATTTCATTCGTGCGCGCGCGCGCACACACACATATATATAAGTAGAAATAGAAATAGAAATATCAAAAGAAAATGATAAGGGTGACTCAATCAATTGGGGGTGGGACCTGCTGGGACCTGCTGGGACCTGCTGGCATAATGCAGACTACAACGTGGGAGTTCGAGGTTTAATGAACTAATTTCGTGGACAAACTTTCCGGTCAGTCCTATGGATGGATCCTTTTAGATCTACGGGCCAGCCGTTCACATGAGCATAGGGCATCTATATTCGAGTGTTCGACTTGGCCCGTAGAACACTCGGGATAGGTGAGGAATCACTCTTGATCTGTATTGGGGCTTACAACTTCGTTGAGCCGATGTCTCTTAGATCGACCACCACACTTCTGCATTTTTGAGTCTTTTGATACCAATAGTGCTCTCACGATCGGAATGGCAAGAAGAGATGCATTGGGAATTGATGTCAAGGCATTATCTGCTAGCACACGAGTACATCTCGTCTCTAATATAGACCCCTATCCGGGCTTTCATCCCACACTCCTTTTTTCGTCTCAAGACCTAATAAGGCCTTCTTCGAAAGCTTTTCAAATCACAACATAAGGCAGACCCGGTAACATTAGAGTTGATAAAGTGTGTGCCACACTATTATCAATAGCTGGTCCGAGAGGATGATCAGCCACACTGGGTGCGCTCATGCCGCAAGAGGAGGCTAAGGCTTGGGGGTGTAGAGAAAGAGAGAGAGAGTCATAATATTAAGCCTCTAATTCACCATGCAATACATATGTTGCCAGTCCTAATTAAAACTCATATCAAGATTTAGAATATTCAACATAAATGTTGATAAATCAGGAAATGTGAGTGTAGAGGGTTTGTAGGGGAAGTGAGGCTCTAAATTCAACATGCAATATACATGTTGCACAATCCTGCTCAAATTCATCAAAATACCATTAGTTAGGATATTCATCATTAAAAGACCAATGCAGCAGGAAAGTTTCCGGCTCTTATTCCATCATACAAAATATATGTCGCGGGACAACCATAAGTTAAGAATACCCATCATTGAAATGCCCATAAAATAAGAAAAGGAGTATACTCATTTATGCACATCTATAGTCTAGAAAAATCAAAATATTCTCTACCTTCTTTTTAGAAATGTTTAAACCATAGTCAATCAATTAAATGCTAATCTATAAACCCAGAACGATCATTCAAATTGAAAGCTGTTAGTTATAGAAATTATAAAAACTATAGTTCAAAATTTTAGGAGTTTTTAGATGTTAAAGATCATAAACAGCAGTGCAAAATCTATATATTGGTGTTCAACATTGCTCACTTTCTTTCCAACACTCGAGTGTTATATAAATTTTGATGGAGGCATTGAACATATATTCAGTAATTCAATGAAATTACAAATGCAGATGGAAGATACTTGCATGGTATGAGTACCTCTTTTATGGTAGCTTTTACAGGAACTCCAAGAACAGCTGCCCCATTTAGCAAACCATCCTTGAGAACCTAGAAATTGAACAAGAATACTCGAAATTACATTGAGTTCTTAGCAACCTAGCTCATAAATTGCAATGAGAAGAAGAAACCTGCACAAAATAATAAAAGAGAATACTTAACACTTCTGGCTAAATTATATGAATTCACAGAACTAAGTTCATTGACAATAAGGTTGAAGAAAAATGACCAAGGGTAGATCAGCTTCTAATAACTCTTACCAAAACCATCACTGTTTTATAAACTTTATCATAGGATGTCAACATATAAAAAAATGTCCCTACTTTAAAGTTGTTGCAAGGTAGAAAATAGCATGATAACTTTTATTGGAATCAAAGTGACAAAATCGACAGATTTTACTCGTCGTAAACTTACCCTTAAAAAATTTCACTTTAATTTGACTTGATTCATGGGTTGGGACTATCCAATAACTTGACTTTTATTTGTAGACAGTCAAAGATGTGTAGATCGCAATGACAACATTAATTGAATGGGCATAGATCGTACGTATTGATCTCAACATGACTCCTCTCAATGTGTCTATGCGTGTGCGCACTTAATAGATATTCTCACATGAGAATGCCTTCTCCAGATTACATGTGCAATTTCCAATTGAGATAACTTTAAACAAACTTTAGCATCACGCAGATTTCCAGCTAAGGAATTCTTATTTTTCTAAAATCGCTAAGTACATGTCACTCTAACCAAACCAAACAGTAGAATCAGAAATCTTTTGGTTATGTAAATTAGTTTTTCAACTTTGGTAGATAAAAGGTGTAATCCTACACATCCATTCAAGTATGGGTGCATACAATATCCGTATGGCTCCTTCATGCAGGTATATATGCTTCATAAATCATTACAATGTACCAAGCAGCTTGGTATCCCATCTCCTTTGTGATGACTGTGTATAAACTAAAATATATATATACAATTGTGAATTACTTCTAGCAAGAGAAGACTTTCCAAGAAACAATAATTTCTGACTATAGCATATAATGCAGTTTCCAATGACTTAGGCCATCACTAGTACTGCAAAGAGTAGCATGGTAGAACTGTAGGAACCTTTTCAATGTCACGAGATGAAACTAAAGGTCTAGCTGAATCGTGTATACATACTAGTTCTGAGCTCCCATCAATTTCCTGTAGATAGTATAAAACATCCATTAGAGATATAAGAATATCACACAAGACTCCGTGTGTGTGTGTGAAGAAAATAGCATATAACACATAATTAAGAGATGAAAGAAATTCAATTTCAAGAGAGTAGAGAATAAGATAAATACAATATTCTCACAAGCAGCACAAATTTATGCCAACGTTGTAATTGTGATATACAACAACAAGAGACGAAGAAGGTTG
Organism: Iris macrosiphon; assembly: GCA_036927795.1. Classification (NCBI taxonomy): domain Eukaryota; kingdom Viridiplantae; phylum Streptophyta; class Magnoliopsida; order Asparagales; family Iridaceae; genus Iris; species Iris macrosiphon. The sequence continues at coordinate 17,430,078 of JAYESA010000015.1, read as the reverse complement.
ATGAGCTACCTACTCTCATTATGTCATAACGATAAATCAGAAATTATATATTGAGAGAGAGAGAGAGAGAAACAAGAGCCTTAATTGATTCGTCCAAACTGCAACATTTCTGAGTTGTGCTTTACTTTATTGTCTGCCTTATGCATTAGGAAGGTGTTTCCCACAACAAAAAATGTGCTCCAACTTAATCTATGAATGCCTAGTACAGCGCTAGCCATAACTCGTGCTAACGGGTGAAGGAAAGAAATAACCTAAGTCCATCTAGAGGGCTAAAGAAATCTCTCTCTCTGCCCCAGCACCTTAAAGATTGAGGTCATTGGTGAAAATGTTGAGGCAAGATGAACCCCATCGCTGTCAATTCCATTTATGTTTCAGTGCCAAATATTTCCTTTCAGTGGTCTAGATAATATTACTGCAGAAAACTGTGCATTTGAATTATAAGTGACAGTAACTGTTGCAATTTTTAGGGGGAGAAAAAATAGGGAATGACAAAGGCTAAGTTAAAGAACAAGTGCAAAGTGCAAACTTGTAGGACCCATGGTTAGGCATTAGATGAGTAGTGAGTACATATGAGTAAAGAAGCAAAAAAAATAAAAAATGAAAGGGAGTTGAAGAAGCATTTAATGTCCTTAGTTGAGATATGTGTGTAAAGTTCTTTGCGACAATACTCGATCCCGCTAACCTACTCTTGTATGCCTCACCTTGACAATTCATTGATTGTATTGTCTTTTCTATTATCATTTGATTAGTCTTTGTTGTAAGATCCGAATTGCCAGGGTCGCCACTTTTAGCTATCCAATCAGGAACTTGCCACATTTGGGGTCATGGGATCCAGAACGTGACTCTGAGGTGCAGGATCCCGGTAACTATGGTCTAATCTTAAGACTTAAGTCGCTACCCCAGCCCTAAAGGACAACATAAACAAAGCCACCACTCAAAACTTCTGGAGTCAGCTACATAAGTTCTCCTCGATTGAAAACTTTTGGAGTCCACATAACTTCTCCTCGATTGAGCTCTCTAATAAGTTCCATCCCCTTGTAACATTAGCAACCACTTTACTCTTTTTCATTGCGTCAATCTAAGATTTTTCTTTGGTCTAACTATAGTAGCAGGCACGTCAACTAAGAAGACCTATTGCGCCTAAACTAGTGTATCCACATATTGTTGTTGTGCATACATCCAACCTATCTTAAATGCATTTACTTCATTATATTCTCAATTGAAGCTACCTCTAACCTCCTATGAATCACTTATTTCTTTGTCCTATCTTCTAGTGCAATACCAATAATCTATTTGTCTTCCTATTAGCTATGATCATTTTCAGGCATGTTTCTTTATTCTGCAAATAAATTGACCCATAAATCAAGTTCATTTTATAACAGTCATATAAATTTCTTACAATTTCAAGGTATTCAATGGTTACTCAAACCATCACCCTTAATTCTATGAACAGCATACTCCTCTTCCACCACCACACTGAATTTGATCCTAAGTAATAAAAATGACCACTTTCATTAACTTTTCCCTCATCAATGCGAACTCATCCTATACTTTTGCTAAAGTTGCATATCATATTCTCTCCTCATCACTAATTTATTGCAGATTCTAAAGCTTCTCTGATGTTTCACTAGTCTCATTAACTAACATAAAATCATCTGCAAACACCATACACCACAGAACCTAATCCTAGATAACCCTAGTAAGTCCATAGCAGATGCAAAGAGCTTAAGACTTGATGATGACCCTGTATGTGATGCTAGTTATAAAAGTTGCACATATAACTCTAATTGTTTCCAGACTAGTTACAATTCCACCATACAAGTCCTTAATCATTCCAATATAACTACAGGCACTTGCTTCTTTTCTGTACCTAACCACATAATCTCCGAACCACGCCATAAGCTTTTCCACTAATAAAAAACCATATTTTCTATATCATTTTCATGGTGATTAGTAAGTTAATGGCTGTCGCAGTATATCTCTCGGGTATAAACCTAAATTGATTCCCAAATATGCTCATCTCTTTTCATTGTGTCATTTGCTTAGTTAATCTCTCCCAAGGTTTGATACCTTTGTTTCCTCCCACAAGTTTAATTTCATGGTAGTTTCCACAAGTTTGCTTTCTTTATTATTATAAATAGATATTGACGTGATTATGATATCGTACTAGCTGAAGTGATTAGAGAAGGTTTAACTCCTAAAATAGAATTGGGGAAGGAAACTTGGGGATCAAAGGGTTTTAAAATTAGTAGCAAGAAAACGGAGTATATGCAAATCCGATTAAAGGTTAGAAACCCTGTGGTAACCTATGTTGTGAGAAGAGAGAAACAACGAGTCTAAAGAGTAGTATGTGTCATAAATCGAAGTCATGGAACAGATTCAGAACACGAAACTTTCAATTTTCAGGAGAAGGTGGGTGACAAATCAAATCAGCAATGATGTTCATGTGGGGCCTAAAAATAGCACGATGACAAAAAGGCGAGAGAATTATACCATCTACACATTTACAGAAAATTTCGATGAAGTATTGAAGGAAGATAATACATTTCTGTTGCATTCACCTGAAATCCATTAAAAACTGAATCTTGTCTTTCCTTCCCAGGAGATGCAAACTTAAGATTTACTTGTATCTCCTGGCTAGCATCTGGGACATCAGCAGCGGTGTTAAACAAACAGCAATCCGTGGAGTTCATTCTATAAATGAGGGAGAAAAGCCAAGCGCAAATGAAAAGGCTTCTAACCTTCAAATATATCCTTGTATGTAGGATCACACACTACAACTATTTCCTTCACTTCTCTCAGTAGTGAGAAAGTGAAAAAACTGCAAAATGAACAGTATCATATTAAGTTGTTTCATTATGCGCTTGGTCCAAGAGTGATTTTAATTCATAGGATTATAAGGTCAATCGTTCACAATATGTGGCCCTTAGAAATTTTACTTATCAGCCATCCAACTAATCGGATTAAGCAGACAATTGCCTGGCCAACTAATTGCCAATTATTCAAACTTTAGAACAATGAAAAGAATAATTCAGTATGTCATTAACTTCATTCTTTAAGAAAAGTACAAAAGTATAGAATCTAGAATGACATTCGGAACAGCAATACCTGTATAAAGCAATCGGTTGTCCTAAGAGTGGGATGTATTGCTTTGGCATACTTGCCTGCAGCATAAACAAGAATTATTGTTGTCAACTTGTTCATAAATAGAGCAATACCAGTAAAAGCATATGAGAAATTAAGAACATAGATCTCCCAGACAAGTGGAAAGTTATAAACATACATGTGTAGTCCTACAGTGCATGACTTGGATATCATGTGTTGCATTTTTCGTAGCTTAATAGGTGGAAGATTATTTTAGAACGCAGTCTCAATTTTAAAATGTGAAGTTTCAAGTATATAGCGCATAGATAAGGAAGTTCAAGTTTCTAGCATAACAAAATATAAAGATACATAATTCTACTACCTGACTCTAGATGTATAAAAAGAAGAATTGTAATGATCTAAATTTTTGTTAGTACTTAGCATGAAAAACATTGATGAAAGCAGCTAGAACAAAAGAACTCCTCAACTCTTTATGTACTATGTAGTCAGAACTACATCGAAAATGCACATTACGATGTGAAAAAGAATTCACTTATGGTTCACAAGTTTTTGTTAGTAGTCAGCGTGAAAAACTTTGATGAAAGCAGCTAGAAAAAAAGAAAAAAAAAAAACTCAACTCTATATGTAGTCAGAACTATATCGAAAATGCACATTACGTGTAAAAATAATAAATCATTTATGGTTCACAAGTTGCAAGTACAATGGAAAAAATTAAGGTATTTGATTCTGAACAAAATGAACCGCAAGTATTCGGAACAATGTTTCTAAGAATGAAGAAACTAAGTATCAGTTCAGAGTATTTAGTTGCAAAGTAGCCTAAACATCCTTGTAGTAGCAAGTAATAATATATGAAAGAAAAAGATACTAATTTGTATCAACTGAGTCAATTATGTGACTCTTCCGAACTCATGCTTGAATTTCAAAAGAATCATTCTGAACAGAAGGAAAATGAGAGAAATATAATCACTTACCCCCATTCTTTTCCCCTTTCCTCCAGACAACAAAATCACTGAAACGCTCCTTTCTTTCACAACCCCAAGGCTCTGCAGAAGTGTAGGGATACATATCATGGTACATCTCAAACCATAATATTTTGCTCATAAGAAAATAAGAGGGGAAAAAAACTACAACCCAAAAGATTGGTGCTTGGATGACTTGTGAGACTCCCAATATTCTTTTGTATTGAAATTCTCAATCCTGACTATACTCAAGAAAATTTACTATTTATTTCTTGTAGTTGCAAGACTACTTCATCTTATAAATCCCAGTATTGTCAAAGCCAAACAGCAAGACAAAAATTAGTTTACAACGCCATTAACTTCAAAATATGATATCATAAATGAAATTTTCCTTACAAAGAAAAACTTCACTTTTTCTGTTTTTGAACAAACCCATAAACCAACGAAAAATAGAGAGAAAAGCAAACTAGGCAAACACAAAGATTTAACGTGGTTCTGCCCATCAGGGTGACCTACTCCATGAGCGAAGATTGGAGATAGTTTCTACTAATATCATAAAACAGGAATTACAAATGGCGGCTCTCGACTCTCAAAACCTATCCCACCAAAATACACCCAGCTTCTTTCAGATCACTAATATATCTGAAGCCTGTCTGCCAAAGCCCTCCATTTCCATCACAACCTCTATTTCTTTTTTCTCCCAAAAATGTAGCCATGTCAATTGTGTCTGTAAATATATCAACACGCAGAGGACACTCCATAAATTTACGGCGTGCCCAAGTAAAATGTGTCCGACACAAACCACACTAGCAGACACTCTGGAATATGCTAGGACAGCCGAATAAGTGCCCTGTCCTAGTTTGTGTCAGAGCAACCTAGATTTAACACTCTTCCTATATTCTGTTTATCTCAATAATATTGCAGCTGCATAACAGCTGACCAATTTCTTCCTGAGAGGCCGCAATTTCTAACTTCCGGAACAAATTAACATTAGAAATTAAAATATGCAATAACCAACTCGCTTATTTTCACATTTGCAACTCTTATGCCAACTCATTTGAATCCAAAAAGCTGCAAAATTTTAAAGGAAAACCTCAGTTTCTGCTTCTGGTTTCCCGTTGCATCTGATCCGGATCCTCCTCTTCGAATGCTGCTTCTGCTCCTTCGGAGCAATCTTTACACCTGAAGGAAGCGGAGAGCAAGAGGAAATTAGCCATCAAGACCCAATCAAAAACTTTCCTTTTTTGCCAAAAAAAGGTAAATTGGTCTCCTCGCCTGGGAATCGGGGGAGAGGCGAAGAGAATCGAGGGGGAAACGAGCTGGGATTCGAGAGGACAGAGGCGAGCGTGCTGGATTTTGAGGAATGGGGGTATTGAGAGAGGGAGATATTGGAATGGAGCGCCATCGAAAATTTTACTTTTTTTGTGTAGGGTTTTGATTTAGAGAGGAGATGGTGGTGTGATAGTGTTGTGGAGAGGAATAAGGCGAGAGAAGGAAAGAATCTTTCTGTATATCAATTTATAACGGTTTTTTATGGATACTAATGTGAGGGCCTGCTTGGTAAGGGCTGTTGATAAGGGCCCTACACTTTTTACTTGGGAGCTAGCCCAATGTAAATGTTTCCAAAATTACAAGTTTGTCACTCTCATAGTTACTTTGGGCTAGCCCACACCAAGGTATAAAAGTGAAAAAAATTTCTATTTTTAGCATTCCACCTAGACTTGAAGAAACACTCATTCCACCAAGCCTAAACCTAAAATTGGAAATTGCTAGTTGTGGTTGGAGGAGGATTTTACTTTGGTGATACTCCAAGGAATATTCTTCCGATATGTCTTCGACAACCTACGATGAATAAGTTTTGCGATTATCCGAAAAAGATTTAGTTTATTTTGACTGTTGTAGGAACAATGCATGAAAATATGTTCGATGACGAAGTCGGATCGTCCAATTCATTAAATATGCACTCCGGGCGTTCCGAAGAACATGTTGGTTGTTCCGAAGCACGTACGGTACGTAAAACGACAACCCTAATTCGACTGTTATGAGTAAGGACTGTAAAAATTAGACAGTCCTATATAAATATAGGACTGTCAAATATTCTACAGTCCTAAATAAATAGAGGACTGTCATAAATTCGACAGTCCTATATAAAAGTAGGACTGTCATAATTTTTACAGTCCTATTTAAAAATAGGACTGTAAAAATAGTGACAGTCCTGGATAATTATGTGAAGTTATTAATTTTTATATTATTTTATATTGGTTATAGGACCCACCTTGTTTAGATATTGTGGTACATCCTGCTGTTGGTGTTGATGTGGATGATATTTTCTCAACGGATATTCAATTTGCAACCCAAGAAGAAGCATTAGAGTGATGCAGAGAAGTTGGGAGACGACATAACGTAGTTATTGTCATTGCAAGATCCATCAGATCTTGGCCAGGCCAAAAATATCTTGAGCTGGGATGCGAAAGAGGAGGTGTGTTTAGGGAGCATCATAAAAAAAAGGGTGTTGTTGAAAAAAAAAATCCCTAAGAAAAACGTTGGGACGAGAAAATGTGGTTGTCCATTGAAGGTGTTGATTGTAAAAGTTGAAGATGCGAAGTGGATAATCGAAGTTAAGAATGGAAGACACAATCATCCTATTCCAGGGACACTTACGGGTCATGCCTACGTGGCACGGTTGAAGGAGGATGAGAGAAAGTTGGTTGAAGAATTGTTCCTTTCCGGAGTTGCACCGAAACAAATTTATTCAACCGTGCGACAAAAAGAAGATGAGAACGAGTGTACCATAAGGACGATCTATAATAGTTTGGCCAGAGCGAAATGTAATAGTATTAAAGGAAGAATAGCGATGCAGCAAGTATTGAAGTTGCTTGGGGAGCATCACTACGTGGAGTACCATAGAAGACATCCACAAACTTATGAACTCCTTTCGTTATTTTGGGCTCATCCTGATTGCACACACTTGGCTCGGTCCTTCGCAGACGTGTTGGTCCTTGATTGTACATATAAGACCAACAAGTTCAAGATGCCTCTTTTTCACGTTGTTGGGGTTACGTCTACAGGAAAAACATTTACAGTCGCTTTTTGTTTTATGAAGAGTGAGACAGTAGAGGATTACACATGGGTGTTGAGGAAACTACAATCCCTTTACACAGGTTATAAAGAGCCCTCTGTTTTTGTTATTGACAGAGAATATGCGTTGATAAATGCTATAGATATTGCATTTCCTCATGCGCATAGACTACTATGCACTTGGCATATAAATAGAAATATCCAAGCTCAATGCAAGAGAAAATTTGAAAATGTGGACGGTAAAATCGACATGCTTCGCTTAGAAGAATTCTACAGTGATTGGAGTCTTGTATGGCGAGCAAGTACTACAGACAGCTACGACACAACATGGTACATGTTCCAACAAAAGTGGAAGACGAGTAACCCGACATGCATATCTTATATCAAAGATACTTGGCTAGAACCACATAAAGAGCAATTCGTCTTAGCATGGACCAACATGGTGAAGCATTATGGCACGATCACTACGACATGCATATCTTATATCAAAATTGTGACAGTCCTAAAGTTTACCCACTGTCTATAAGCAGTTATATGTAACTTTAGGACTGTCACAATTTTGCCAGTCCTAGTATATACTAGGACTGTCAAAATTGTGACAGTCCTAAAGTTTACCCACTGTCTTATATGTAGTTATATGTAACTTTAGGACTGTCAAAATTTTGACAGTCCTAGTATATACTAGGACTGTCAAAATTGTGACAGTCCTAAAGTTTATCCACTGTCTATAAGCAGTTATATGTAACTTTAGGACTGTCACAATTTTGACAGTCCTAGTATATACTAGGACTGCCAAAATTGTGACAGTCCTAAAGTTTACCCACTAACTACATATAAGACAGTGGGTAAACTTTAGGACTGTCACAATTTTGACAGTCCTAGTATATACTAGTACTGTCAAAATTGTGACAGTCCTAAAGTTACACTCACTGTCTTATATGTAAAATTAGCTACACTGTCTGCAAATTGGACAACAGTATGTATGCAGCTCAAATTGATAGTTTAAACTTTTATACAACTCAAATTAACTAAAAGTGTCAATAGTAGCAAATTCATTGAAATTGTCAATAGTAGCAAATTCAATCAAAGTTATACAACTCAAAATCATAGTTTAAACTTTTACAATTCTCAAAAGTCATATTCATTCAAACTTTTACAACTCAAAATGATAGTTTAAACTTCATGCCGCCTCTTAGTACGTTGCTCTCTATTTTCTAAAAAAGGAAAATCTTCAGCGTTGTCGATTTGTTGGAGTTCGTCATTGATTGCCATATAATTCGAACCCTGGCAACTAACGAGGCTTCTTCCCAACTTCTTCACTTTCCTTGCATATTCATGAGAATTAAAAAATATTGTTATAAACAGTTACAAGTATCAAACTTAAAGTCTATAACTTGGCTCACCATCTTCACCAGTGCAATATACAAGACCGATTTGGCAAGAAGATCTGAAGGTACACGCACAATATCCCCTCAGCGTTGGAACAAGGTAGGTAGTCCGACACCGGCGTAGTAGGCGAGGTAGTCGTCGCTACACTCCGCCATATTGACTGCTGCTTGCCGGTCGGTATCTCTAATAACGTGGCGTTGCCACTCGGTGAAGAAGTCCGATACCCAGTTGAACGACGCAGGAATATAATTGAGTGATTTTGTCCCGCGCGGAGGAGTTATCATTTTTAAAGTGCGCCTTGGGACAGTTTGTACGTAGCCAAACTGACGGAGCACTCTATCCGGCATATAAGCCTCCTCGATTTTATGACAACTGATAAGACCGTGATATAAGGCGACTGGTTGCAATGGACGGGTAGTCTGTCGTAAATCACGGTATGGATACCATACAATCTGCACCGCATAAAATTTAGCATAACGTCATTTAGCATAACGTCATTTAGCATAACGTAGTAAATTAATACCAATTAAGTACAAAATTAGGTCTAAATTCACCTCTTTTGTCGTCATATCTTCGAGTGCATTCCGTAGGGCGGCCAATGTGTGAGAACGTTTGGCATCTTCTTTAGTTGGCTTCCATCGGCACATTCTAGGCAGGTTCTCGTCATACCCTCGGTTAAGTTTCGCCCGCTGCAGTGTTGGAAAGTGCTCGTATATCCATGCCTTCACATAACCAGGTTAAAAAAAATTAGTCCAAAAATAAACAACAAAATTTATAATTATGTATACAAGTTGACAAAGATATATCTATACATGGAGTAGAGTCTGGCATCCGGATATTATCTTCGAACCCACGCGGGATGCCTCACGGTAAAGGTATGCTAGTATACCGCTTCCCCAAGAAATTCTGCCGTGACCTCCGCCGTCGCCAGCACAGACGAGCACAGCAGCCGCACAGCACCGCCGCCGCCGGCCTAGCATCGTCACCCCGCAGTCGTCGTGCCTCACCGTTCTGTCGCAAGTAGCATCAAGGTACCCGTCTTCCCGCGCGTGTAACTCTTTGTACATAGATCTGTATTTCGTTCTGTTGAATCCTGTGCATAGACCGCGTGACCCTCTCGAAACTCGTGCAATCAGTTCGAGATATCGCGTCATGTGTCGGTCGTAAATCGTGACGCAAAATTAGGAAAATATTTCCAATTTCTGAAATTCATAATTTGGCCCGAACTCACAAGTTCATGGCCCATTTAATCCCAACCTGGTTAATGTTTTCAAATTTTACCTAAACAGTAATTTAGACCATATAACCAAGTTTTAAACCCTGTATTTAGTTTAATTTATTGTGTTGTAGTTTGTAATTTATTCGAGGGTGAAATTGACCAAAAAGTTTGGTCTTTGAAAAACCCAAATTTTTTCGGAACTGGGTGCGCCCTGCTAAACGAGGTGACTTGGTCATGTGTACTTTTTATCGAAAGGTGTGCACCGTTAATACGAACGTGTATAATTTCGCAAAAGTTGATTTGGATGTGCGTGCACACCGAAATCAATGCGTATCCGTCGGCAACGCCCCGTATCGGCCTTATTCTGAAACTCGTTGTAACTTCGTGTGTGCTCGTCGTTTTAAAACGAAACTTGCACCATCGGACTCGTAGCAATACGCTGGTCCTGTGACCCAAGTTTGGTTCGATTCTGAGAACGTCGACAAAATCCCATATCGTGGGTCCTACGGCTCCACTTGACAGGCAATTTTGTGATCGGCTCATCGGAATCTAGTTCTGGACATACCGTTGGGATCGTATCGTCGTTCTGGACTTGTAGATACTAAGTTTGACGAATTTGGATAACTTAGTCTTTGACACATTTTTTGGTGCAAAGTGGGCCACATGTGGACCCCGCTTTGACCAAAAACTGTCAAGTTTGCCCCTGTGTCCAAATTGGACTTATGGATAGACAATCCTAGCTATTTCATATCTTTTGAGCATGATGGTAATATTTATTTCAGCAATCGGAGGAGTACTTGAAGATCCCGCTGATACCGGAGCGACTATTGGTATTCAAACCCCAGGCAAGTGTACCTTGTCAATCTTGCAGTACTTGTTTTATATTATTCCCTTGATTTATTTATATGATGTATCTGTTCAACCTAGGACCGTGTGACATTACTTAACGTCCGAATAATATTCGGGTGTCAACGCCGTACGCGGAGTTGTGTAACGTCACCTAGAGGTTAATATCGCGACCCTATACATTTTCGTGCTTGCATTATCGAGTACGTCATACCATAGGACACTTAACACTGTTCATGAGACAAAATCTTCCTGAGATATTCATGGTGATTCTATATAGGTTACAAGATTCGTGACATAGATATTACATATGTTTAGCTATCATTATGACTTGCTACATCAGTTAGAGGTCATGATCTTGCGTGTTATGGACATGAGACGTCGTGGACATGAGACGTGTGATTACATTGGGTGGGAAAAGACACACAAGCTACATGCTGATTTTATATATTATGACGGTGCCGTAGCCACGCAGAGCTAGGCCACTGCATGATATCACTGCTACCGGCTCCCCGACACAGAGCTTGTAGTGGTCTCAACCTGAGTTTTAGTGATGCTCATATTTGCATATCACTTAGCTGGTTACATAGTTTGCCCTATTGATATATTTCTATATACTGCATTTATTTGGCTTGAGTTAATCTTGTACCTTGCTATGTCCCCTGAGGACCTGAAATCCGGATTATGTCCCTAGGTTTAGCAGAGGAGATCTACCCCGAGGTATACGGGACAGAAGCAGGCGCTGGAGCAGCACCAGAACCAGAGGACGAGGTGATGTCCGAGGATTTCTCCTGAGTATCTGGTTATTATACTCAGTTATTTCTATTGTTAGACTCTTATTTCCTGTTTATTGAACTGCTGTATCAAACCCATTATCGGGTTGTTCCCCGAGACTTTTATTGAGACTTGTTGATTATTATTTCATCTTGATTATTCTGATATTGAGTGTATTTATCTTCTGTGGATGAGATTAGTATCGTAGACCTTTACTGTTGTTTTACAGCTTAAGTACACCCTAATGGGTCCATTAAATTGGGTTTGTCCATTGGAGTGTGTTGCTGGCCATTGTCACGTGTCTAGTCCCTCGGTATTTTGGGACTGGGGCGTGACATAACTGCTACCCCTGCAATCGTCAAGCAAACCCTAATGTGCGTAGACCTGGCCAACCTGTCAGAGACACAGGGGCAGCAGGTGTCACGATCCGCACCCGGAAATTCGGGCACGAGTGCGTGGGTACGTCCAGCCTACGCCGCAGAGTCGGCGGTTGTAATGCCCCGTTCCCCCTATTCGGGGAGCGCGGCCAAGAAATACTTACGACCGTCCGAACGGGACAGATTGAATTAAGATCCTTTCCTCGTTATGGATTGGTTTCTTCGGAATCAGGTCCCATATACAATGGATCGTGCCTCGAGGATGGACTCGGCGGCAGAGTCGAGAGGGGCCTTTCCGTTGCGTTGGTTTCTTGTCCATTTTTGTGCCGCTTGGTTGCTTTCTTGTTGGTTTTATGACTTGCGTTTTCTTGAACGGTTTCAATGGATTTCATTGCTTTCGTTCTTAGGATTTCGCATTTCGTATCGAGCCTTGGAGACCGAAGCAGGAGGTATTGATCATCCGTTGGTGCGTGCAGGTGATCGTGTAGACGACGCGCGAGCGGAGTCTTAGGGATCTCTCCTTCTTCTTCCTATTCAACCAACTTGTGAGTGGCTCTATTTCGATAAGCACCTTCTTTCCAAGGGCTCCATTCATAATAAAATTGACTCAGTTGTGCATTCAATCAAACGATACCAATTAAGTAACAAGTTGGATAACAAAGATAAGATAAGAAGTAGGCTTGGAACACCCATTGCTTGTCATACAAAACCTTGCATAAATTCATTGATGCATGCATGTTCGTTGGGTGTTTAATGGGTTGGTATTTATTGATAGTTCAAAGTATTCTTCTATAAACTGCTGCATGTTATTGCATATAACTTGTTGGTTGATTATGGTAGAACAGTAAAGCGGTTCCGTACATGCCGTTTCTTTAAATTCTTATGTGTTAACTATGTGTTTGGTGGGTTGGTGTTAGACAAACTTGTATACAAGGGGTAACGTTCTACGAACGGTCGCCGGGGCACCGGGACCGCTTCGACCTGGGTAGAACATTTGCTAGTGTAGTCCTAGTGCTTGGATGGGTCCGTGCGTCCGCCAAAGGCTAGCTACCTGAGGCGGAATGTCAGCCGATCCATCCCCCGTCCAACCAAGAGATGTTGTTGTTGTATATTTAAACTGTGCAGACTAACTATGTCTTCGTGACAGGGAAGGCTATGGTAAGTTGTACAGGTGGTTCAGACGGTACAGGTAAAGTCACCGAACGGTGGCATGTGAAGTCATGTTATTTTGTTCTTGCATGCCTGCTAAATAAAATCTGAACTAGGCAAGAATAGAAACCCACCTAAGAACATAATTGTAGCATACTCATTAGATCTCATCTCATGAGCTTGGTAAAGTTGAGCAGCTAGCCTTCACCAGTACTTTTCGAAGTACTGACCCTGGTTGTAGCAGGTTCCCCGGCGCAAGGCAACGCGGCGAGGAGCTGAAGTTCTCTCCGGACTTTTGGGATCCTTGGCGGTTCGTGGCCAAGACTTTTGGAGGCTCAAGCTAGAAGCCTTTCACTCTCTCCGTTGCTGAATATCGCTAAGGCGATGGTGCTTACTCGCACCCAAGGTATTTTGTGTGTTTTAAATCTATGTAAAGGGACATAATGTATGGATCGGCTATCTCATTTTGCGTCCAAGTTTGTAAGCCCGTGGGGCATTTTATACTTTTGAGTCAAGCAATGTAAAAAGATGTTCATTATGAATAAAAGAGAAACTTTTCTATGCCTCAACCTTGTGTTATCTTATATGTCTACTCTGTTGCATTGTTCTAAAGAATATCCTTATGCCTAAGGCCTTGTGCACGCGCGCCCTACGCGTGCACGGCATCACGCCCGGGGGACGATTATCGATTAGCCGAAATTGGGGCGTGACATATTGGTATCAGAGCATGCTTCAGATCCTTTGATCTCACAAAGAAAGTTTCTAAAGAGGACATTGTTCCTTCCGAGTAGACCCTTGAATTCGCTTGGCCAAAATGAGATACGTTCCATACAGTGAGTCCATAATATACCTTGAGACTAATACAAGTTATTTTTCTTTTAAGGAACGACTTCCGAGCCGGGTGCACAAGCGCAGATGGTGGCGCAAGTGCAAGCGAGTAGTTCAGGCACCTCGGGCAGCTCTGGGAGTCCAGCTGCCGCACCCTCTGCCGATCCGTTCGAGCGAATGATGCGTTTGATGGAGGCGCAGCAGAAACAAGCTAAACTACGGCAGAGTCAGTTCGAGTCACGGATTGAGGCTCAATTCGTGGTGCAGCGATTGCAGGCGGATATACAGCAGAAGCAGATGAATAGCCTGCAAACAATGGTGACAAATATGGTCGCCAACAATCATTCTGCATCCGCCCCCGCAACCGTGCCTATAGTTGCTGAAGCCACCGGACCGCAGAATTCCCAGGGTACCTTACCCTCAGGCGAGAATGGGTCAATCGTGTCGATATCAGAATTTAAGAAGATGTGTCGTGCTACGTTTAAAGGCACCGAGGACCCTTCCTTAGCGATGGACTGGCTGGTCGAGTTGGAGGACCACTTTGAAGCGCTGTGCCTAGACGAGACCAAGAAAGTGGCGTGTGCCCAGCTTCAGCTCAAACAAAATGCACATGACTGGTGGGATGTGCACAAGCAAGCTATTTTGAGTGAAGGTGGCACAACGGCTATCTCCTGGTCCGTGTTTTGCAAGGCCTTCGTGGAGGAATACCTTCCACCCGCCGTCCGTCGCGAAAAGGAAGACGAGTTTGTGCTACTGAAGCAGGGAGACATGACGGTGCGTCAATACGCTTCAGAGTTCAACCGACTTGCAAAATTTGCCAAGTCTCAGCTCGCCGATGCCGAAAGTCGTGCACGAAAGTTCGAGCTCGGACTACGACCTTCTATCCGTGCTCACGTCGTAGTGACTCAATATCGTACCATGCGGGAGTCCTTGAATCATGCACTGTCCCTAGAGTCGCAGTATCCTCCAGTTCGCACTGGCGCTGTGCAAAATTACAATCACAAGCGTCCTGCCAACACAGGGGGAAACAACGCGCAGAAGCGCCCCAACAACGGCGGTAAACAGGGAGCAAACCCGGGAAGGGGTAACGAAGCCGTCTGCCACCGATGCAATCGTACGGGACACATCGCACGGAACTGTCGGGTGTTCAATAGATCGTGCTTTAAATGCGGTCGTCAGGGCCACATGGCAGTGAACTGTCGTGTTAGCGGGCAAGAGCAGCAGCAGCAACAAAACCAGGAGCCTCGGCATCAAGGGCAAACTCAACGAGCGAACCAAGCACCGCCAAACGCTCAGGGCCGAGTCTATGCTTTGACTCGGGACGAGGCACTTGCATCGAACACGACGGTGTCAGGTATATTACTTTTTAATAATGTACCTGCTCGTGTATTGTTTGATTCTGGTGCAACACATAGCTTCATTGCGGCGGACTTTGCCGCCGAACACACATTCCCTATGACACCGCTAGGCTTAAACCTAAGTGTTAGTACTCCTTCGGGCGTAGATTTATCGGCTCGCTTAGTCTGTCGTGAAGGTAACATTTGCATCGGGGGACGGAAATTGTCATTAGATGCGATAGTTCTAGACATAAGGGACTACGATCTTATTCTGGGGATGGATTGGCTCGGCGCTTGTTCAGCTACAATCGACTGTGCGAAAAAGGAAGTCGTGTTTCGTTTGCCCGGCGAGACCGAGTTCTGCTTCACGTGCAGTCCTGAGTCAAAAGCGTCGAATACCTGCATGGTGATCTCAGCAATGTCTGCTCGACGGATGATTCACTCCGGCTGCGAAGGGTACTTAGCGTCCGTTCGAGACACTCGGCAAGATTGCACAAACGTTGAGTCTATTCCCGTTGTGGCGGATTTTCCTGATTTGTTTTCCGACGAGTTGTCAGGCATGCCGCCCGATCGAGAGACAGAGTTCACTATAGACACATTCCCAGAAACTCGACCAATTTCCAAGATGCCGTATCAAATGGCCCCGACAGAATTGAAGGAGCTTAAAGTACAGTTGCAAGACTTGCTAGATCGAGGATACATTCGGCCTAGTGTATCTCCGTGGGGTGCGCCAGTACTATTCGTAAAGAAAAAGGATGGCTCGTTGCGGCTCTGCATCGACTATCGAGAATTGAATAAAGCAACCATTCGTAACCAGTATCCTCTTCCAAGAATAGACGATCTTTTCGATCAGTTGCAAGCTGCCACGGTATTCTCTAAAATCGACCTCCGTTCGGGCTATCACCAACTAAAGATCAAGCCAGACGATGTGCCAAAGTCAGCTTTTCGAACTCGCTATGGCCATTATGAGTTCCTGGTGATGCCGTTCGGACTAACCAATGCACCCGCTGCCTTTATGAGTTTAATGAACCTTGTGTTCCGGCCCTATCTCGATAAGTTTGTAGTAGTATTCATCGATGATATCTTGGTGTATTCGAAGAGTAAGGAAGAACATGCAGAGCACTTGCGGACCGTGCTACAAACTCTTCGGGACAACCAGCTATATGCTAAACTGAGTAAGTGTGAATTCTGGCTAAGTAGTGTATCTTTCCTCGGGCACATCATTTCTGCGGGAGGCATCTCAGTCGATCCGAAGAAGGTGGAGGCCATTGTCGAGTGGAAGCGACCTGCATCCGTTAGCAAGATTCGAAGCTTCCTCGGGCTGGCGGGCTACTACAGACGGTTCGTGAAGGATTTTTCCAAACTTGCACTACCTCTGACTCGCCTCACACAAAAGGGAGTCGCATTTGAGTGGTCCGTCGACTGCGAAGCTTCGTTTAAAGAGTTAAAGCATCGCCTCACCTCTGCCCCATTACTTGCACTACCAGACGAGATCTCGGGATTCCAAATATTTAGTGACGCGTCCGGGCAAGGCTTGGGGTGTGTACTTATGCAGCGAGATCGAGTGATAGCCTATGCCTCCAGGCAGCTAAAGAAGCACGAGAAAAATTATCCTACATACGAGCTGGAATTAGCGGCAATTGTCTTTGGCCTGAAATTGTGGCGACACTACCTTTATGGAGTGCCTTGCCGAATTTATACTGATCACAAGAGCTTGAAGTACCTATTCACCCAGACGGACCTCAACCTTCGTCAGCGCCGTTGGCTAGAATTGATAAAAGATTACGACTTGACGATAGACTACACGCCTGGAAAAGGGAACGTTGTAGCGGATGCTTTGAGTCGGATCTTCGTTGGATCTCTGTCAGTCGATCGCAGGTTACGAAGGGACTTAGAAGAGTTGGGCATCGAACTCCGAATTCGATATCGTGGCGCGCGGGTCGCTCAAATGCGATTCGTACCCAACCTAATAGAGCGGGTCACATCTACTCAGAAAGACGACCCTTTCCTAAGGAAGATGCACGAGCAGATTCTAGCGGGGAAGGCGAAGGACTTTGCAGTAGATGAAAATGGAGCGTTGCGGGTGAAAGGAAGGCTATGCGTCTCCGATGATTCAGAACTTAGAAAGGAGATCATTGCGGAAGCTCATTACGCAGCCTATATGATCCATCCCGGGAGCACGAAGATGTATAAGAACCTCCGAACGACCTTCTGGTGGCACGACATGAAGAAAGATGTTGCACTCTTTGTGTCCCAATGCATAACTTGTCAAAGGGTGAAAGCAGAGCATCAGAGGCCGGGCGGGGAGATGCAAAATCTTGCTATCCCGGAATGGAAGTGGGAGCACATCTGCATGAATTTCATTGTTGGCCTGCCAAGGACGCAACGGGGGAACGACGCAATCTGGGTTATCGTCGACCGGTTAACCAAGTCTGCACACTTCATTGCCATCAAAAGTACTTGGAACGCCGATCGCCTCGCCCAGACCTACCTTGACGAGATAGTCCGGCTGCACGGAGTGCCAGTTTCTATAGTATCAGATCGGGACGGGCGATTCATCTCGCGTTTCTGGGAGAGCCTTCAGTTGGCAATGGGGACCAAGTTGAAGTTCAGCTCAGCCTATCATCCACAAACCGATGGTCAGACGGAACGAGTGAATCAGATACTAGAAGACATGTTGTACCTCTGCGTGATCGATTCGAAGTCAAGTTGGGACGTCTACCTGCCGCTGGCCGAATTTGCATACAACAACAGTTATCAGTCCAGCATCGAGATGGCTCCGTACGAGGCTTTGTATGGGCGGAAGTGTAGGTCACCAATCTGCTGGGACGAAGTCGGAGAACGGCAAATCCTTGGGCCGGAGCTGGTTGAACAAACCGTACAAAAGGTTCGGTTGATTCGTGAACGGTTGAAGACAGCACAAAGCCGATAAAAGAGTTATGCCGATGCTCGACGTCGCCCCCTTGAATTCTTTGAAGGGGACTATGTGTTCTTGAAAGTCTCGCCTATGCGCGGAGTCATGCGGTTCGGAGTAAAAGGAAAGCTAAGTCCGAGATTTGTTGGACCGTTTGAAGTTCTCAAACGGGTTACTCCGGTCGCCTATCAAGTTGCCTTGCCGCCTGCCCTATCAGAAGTACACGATATTTTTCACGTTTCTCAGCTGAGAAAGTTTGTACACGACCCCAACCACATAGTCGACTTGGGGCAGTTGAATCTGCAAGCGGACTTGTCGTACGCGGCGGAGCCTGTCCAAGTTTTGGATCGTAAAGAGAAGCAGTTGCGGAACCGAACCGTCTCGCTAGTGCGCGTCCTGTGGCGGAACCACTCGGTCGAGGAGTCGACCTGGGAACTTGAAGCTGATATGAGGGAAAGGTTCCCCTCATTATTCCTTAGTGGTAGGTTCTATTCCTAAGTTTCGGGACAAAACTTTCTTTTGGATGGTTATGATGTAATGCCCCGTTCCCCCTATTCGGGGAGCGCGGCCAAGAAATACTTACGACCGTCCGAACGGGACAGATTGAATTAAGATCCTTTCCTCGTTATGGATTGGTTTCTTCGGAATCAGGTCCCATATACAATGGATCATGCCTCGAGGATGGACTCGGCGGCAGAGTCGAGAGGGGCCTTTCCGTTGCGTTGGTTTCTTGTCCGTTTTCGTGCCGCTTGGTTGCTTTCTTGTTGGTTTTATGACTTGCATTTTCTTGAACGATTTCAATGGATTTCATTGCTTTCGTTCTTAGGATTTCGTATTTCGTATCGAGCCTTGGAGACCGAAGCAGGAGGTATTGATCATCCGTTGGTGCGTGCAGGTGATCGTGTAGACGACACGCGAGCGGAGTCTTAGGGATCTCTCCTTCTTCTTCCTATTCAACCAACTTGTGAGTGGCTCTATTTCGATAAGCACCTTCTTTCCAAGGGCTCCGTTCATAATAAAATTGACTCAGTTGTGCATTCAATCAAACGATACCAATTAAGTAATAAGTTGGATAACAAAGATAAGATAAGAAGTAGGCTTGGAACACCCATTGCTTGTCATACAAAACCTTGCATAAATTCATTGATGCATGCATGTTCGTTGGGTGTTTAATGGGTTGGTATTTATTGATAGTTCAAAGTATTCTTCTATAAACTGCTGCATGTTATTGCATATAACTTGTTGGTTGATTATGGTAGAACAGTAAAGCGGTTCCGTACATGCCGTTTCTTTAAATTCTTATGTGTTAACTATGTGTTTGGTGGGTTGGTGTTAGACAAACTTGTATACAAGGGGTAACGTTCTACGAACGGTCGCCGGGGCACCGGGACCGCTTCGACCTGGGTAGAACATTTGCTAGTGTAGTCCTAGCGCTTGGATGGGTCCGTGCGTCCGCCAAAGGCTAGCTACCTGAGGCGGAATGTCAGCCGATCCATCCCCCGTCCAACCAAGAGATGTTGTTGTATATTTAAACTGTGCAGACTAACTATGTCTTCGTGACAGGGAAGGCTATGGTAAGTTGTACAGGTGGTTCAGACGGTACAGGTAAAGTCACCGAACGGTGGCATGTGAAGTCATGTTATTTTGTTCTTGCATGCCTGCTAAATAAAATCTGAACTAGGCAAGAATAGAAACCCACCTAAGAACATAATTGTAGCATACTCATTAGATCTCATCTCATGAGCTTGGTAAAGTTGAGCAGCTAGCCTTCACCAGTACTTTTCGAAGTACTGACCCTGGTTGTAGCAGGTTCCCCGGCGCAAGGCAACGCGGCGAGGAGCTGAAGTTCTCTCCGGACTTTTGGGATCCTTGGCGGTTCGTGGCCAAGACTTTTGGAGGCTCAAGCTAGAAGCCTTTCACTCTCTCCGTTGCTGAATATCGCTAAGGCGATGGTGCTTACTCGCACCCAAGGTGTTTTGTGTTTTTAAATCTATGTAAAGGGACATAATGTATGGATCGGCTATCTCATTTTGCGTCCAAGTTTGTAAGCCCGTGGGGCATTTTATACTTTTGAGTCAAGCAATGTAAAAAGATGTTCATTATGAATAAAAGAGAAACTTTTCTATGCCTCAACCTTGTGTTATCTTATATGTCTACTCTGTTGCATTGTTCTAAAGAATATCCTTATGCCTAAGGCCTTGTGCACGCGCGCCCTACGCGTGCACGGCATCACGCCCGGGGGACGATTATCGATTAGCCGAAATCGGGGCGTGACAGCGGTAGTACGCTGTCTAGGTCAATTCCAGATTTACTAAACTAGCTCATTCACAATTAACATAGGCAAGATAATAATGAGAACAGAAACTTAAGATTGCAACTAAAATAAATACGACAACAGATTCAAATATTTTAGTACAAAAATTCAGAATGTAATCGGGGACAAACCCGATTACTAAGATAAGAAACAGAAATAAAAGATAGCTACTGTTAGCTACTCTGCAGCAGGGGTTTCCTGGGTGGGATCTGGCTCCTCATAAGTATCATCTGTACCCTCATAGGGACCATAATAAGTAGGGACAAGGTCCTCATCATCGCCTAAATCAACAGATCCAGTCAGGAAAGGAGCAAAGTACACAGTGCACAACAAGATTAAACTAAATATTTATGACAATTAAAATGAATATCATGTTGAGAAACTGCATAAAAGAACATCAATATCTCAGAGTTAATGCTGTAAACAGGAATATGAGAAAACAGAAATAAATAAGACAGGAAGTGAAACTACAACAGTCAGCAAGAAATATAACATGACCAGAAACTATCTGTGTGAACTTGTGTTTATTTTTAGAATACATAGTTGGCATGTAGGGGTTTATAAGGCTAATCCGGCCGTCATAAACGGCTATTAAACAGGGGAAATCGAGATCCGGCTGAGGTACAGTCGTGTACCAACAACTATTAAACATGGCAGAGGAAAGGGTAAACTACATACCTTCTAGTATTCTCCCACCCGACATGAAAAATAAGACATGAACTCCAATATTCAAGACATGAAATCCAGTATTTCTAACACTAGGTGTAATCATCAAGGGTACTAGTAAGGCAGGGAATTAATTATCACAATATAAAGATTTAACTTGAAGTGCAGGTACTTGCCTGTTGTTTGGATCTGATTAATTGGTTTTTGGGAAAAATTTCCAGAGATGAGTCCAAAAGCTGAAATAGACATTACCATCACGCTCAGAAGATATCAAATAGCTAGAAACGCCTGTCCTTGGGTCCAATTTGGAGACAAGGGCAAAAATGACAGTTTCGGGTCAAAACGGGGTCCGCCGGTGGGCGCTTTGCACCGAAAAATGTGTCCGGGTCAATGGTCTCCAAATTCACCAAACTTAGTGTCAACAGATCAGGAACGCTGATACGAACCCAACGGAACTTCCAGATTTTGATTTCGATGAGCCGAACACAAAATCGCCCGTCGAGCGGGGCCTATGGGGCCCACGACACGCGATTTCGTCAACGTTCTCAGAATCGAACCAAACTTGACCCACAGGACCAGCGTATCACTACGAGTCCGATGGCGCAAGTTTCGTCTCGATCTGACGAGTGTACAAGAAGTTAGGGCGAATTGCAGAAAAGTCAGATACGGGACGATGTCCGCGGATACGCGTTGATTCCGGTGTGCACGCACACCCGAATCAGCTTCCGCTAAATCTCACATGTCCGTATCGACGACGCGCACGTATCTGTGAAGACCGCACGCGACTAAGTCGTCCAGTTTGGCGGGGCGCACTCAGTTCCGGGATGAAATATGGTCTGGTTTTTCCTGTTTTTGGATCGCGGTGTGCGATCACCACAGGGCGCGATGCCCCGAACGGTTTGTCCGGACACAGAGAGGGTCATACAGGCTTCATAACGCAATTTGCGGAATTGAAAACGGAGCTACGAACAAAAAGTTACACGCACCTGAAGGGGACCCAAAAAATCGGGGTCGAACCGAGTCCGACACGTGTCCGACTCGTGTCGGACACAGGATCCTAGGGTTAGGGTTTTGGGGACGCTGCGGTGGTGGCCGGTGGTCGGCACGGCGGCGGAGAGGCCGAGGGTGCTGCGGCGGAGGGCGGCGCAGCGTTCGGGCGGAGGCGGCGGCGCTGGGCGGCGCTGCGGCTGCTGTCGTCGGGGAAGAAGAGGGGGAGGCGGCTGGAGGCGACGGCGACGGGGTTCTGCGAGGGCGGCGAGGCTCTGGAGGAGGGCGGCGGAGGCTGAGGGAGGAGGATGGGGTTCCGGCGCGGGGAAGGAGGCCGGAGCCGATCGCCGGAGTTAGGGTTAGGGTTAGGGTGAAGGAGGAGGAAGAAGAAGAAGGGGGGAGTTTAAATAGGGGAGGAGGCGGTTAGGGGGAGGCCGAGCACGGCGGAGTGAGGGGGGTGTCGTGGCGCGGAGAGGGCGGCGCTGCGCACGGAGGGCGGCGGTGAACGCGGGCGGAGAGGGGACTGGGGGAGAGAGGCCTCCGGGTCGGGTCGGGCGGCTAACGGGTCTGGGCAGACCCGCCCGACCTGCAAGGAACGGGCTGGCTGCTGGGCTCGGCCCACTGGGCTGGGCCGGGCCCAAAGGGAAAAATAAATAAATAAAAAAATAAAAAAATAAATATTAATAAATATAATAAATAATCAGTTAATTTAATTAATTAATTAAAATAGTTTTTAGGCATTTAAAAATAGGTCCGAGGCCCAGAAAAATCCAGAAAAATTACCCTAAGTCCAGTTTTTCATTTTACACCCAAAAATGTTATTTTCATGATATTTTAATATTATTTATTGACAATTAAAAATCATTTGATAATTAAGAACCTTGATTTTAATTTCAGAAAATTTCCAGAAAATTCCAGAAAATTGGAAAAAATCCAAGATTTAATAATTTGAAAATTCAGGGGGTTTACAGCAGGATCCGAAAGCAATCGAAAGATGGGATGCTTGAAAAATTATAGCCTTAATTGCAACTTGATACCCTCAACAATTCAAATGTTCAACTTAATACCTTCAACTTTTATATGTAATAACTTAATACCTTAAACTATTACAAATTTTTATGTTGATACCTAAAATTTATAAAAAAAACTGAAACTACCCTTCCATTCTCCCCCCCCCCCAACCACCCCCCTTCTCCGGCAGCAGCCCCTCCCTCCCTCTTCGGCCGTCCTACCCCTCCGCACCCCCTCCTCTCTTTGAGACCTGCAGCTGGAGAGGAGGGGCATCGCAGCGGCAACAGCGGGTCGTCGGGCGGCGGGGCGTGCAGTCAGAGGTGGGCGCAAGGGCAGGGGCAGAGGCACGACGCGGGGGTGGGTGTAGCGAGCGAGGGGCCGAGGGGGGGTTGCATGGGCGGAGGCGGGATAGGGGTGTTGCAGGATTTGCGTGGGGGAGGTCGCAGGCAGGAGTGGGGGGGGGAGGGGAGTCACGGGAGGAGGGGAGGGGAGGGACAATTTGGTCCAATTTTTTTTAAGGTATCAAATTGGTACATATCAAAGTTGAGGGTATCAAGTTGAACATTGCCAACAGTTGAGGGTATCAAGTTGCAATTAAGCCAAAAATATATATATATATATATATCTTATCTTATATATAATACAAAAACTTGTAAGTTTCACCGTGGAACTTTCATGTTCCAAAAATACTGTTCTTTAATCTTAAATATATATAAAAAATGCTTAAATTAATTAGAAAAAATTATGTAAATTACACATTCCCCCTTTAACATAATTACTAAAAACTAATAATTACACACTTCCAACTACATAAATGTTTACCATCTAAAAAATAAAGTTACTTAAAAATATTTTATATTATTTCAAATAAGTTTGTCATATAAGTATATATTTTAAAAGGAAAAAAAAGAAAAAGAAAAAAGCACGTGCAAATACACGTGCGCAACTTCTAAGTATATATATGGATAAAAATTCCAATAGAGAAATCTATAATTGAGTGAAATTTTTTATCCTAGTGGGTAGAGTTTCTAAATAGAATTTGTACCAACAAAAAAATGCTTTACAATTGTTTTACGTTTTTATCCCATGACAGAAAAAAATGATCAATTTAAAATTTAATGAACTAATTTGAAAATAAGGCCAAATATTAAATTTTTTGAGAGGGAGAATTTGAGAGTTTCTATATGTAAAAACTTCCATAGAAATTCTCCATTCTACATCAACGTCACATATGATATAAATTGTGATAGAAAACATTAACATTATAACGTTAATAAATCGATGCATATGACTTTTAAAAAACAGATCTATCGCTATTTTGATATATTTTAAAAATAATATAGATTGATTTCTTTTTTTTAAATATAGATATGTATTTTTTAAAGATAAAGATAGGCTTATTTTGTAAAAGAAAAAAATTTAATTTTGAAACAATTTTTTTTAAAGAGAAACATGTATCTCTACTCTTATAAGGCTTCAAGATGACTCAAAATGACCTGTCTAAGCCATTTGTAAATCCTCTAACATTTATTAAAAAAATAAATATTACGTAAATAATAAAAATTTTAATTCTTAGAATTAATGTCAGGGAGAATCGAACTTTATCAACAAAGAAGAATGCCTCACACCTTAACCACATGAACTAGAAGAGTTGTTTGACTATATTTATATAATATTACGTAGTTAAACAATTAGTTAAAATTTATTTAATTTTTAATTACATGAGGGTGTATGCACAACTTAGATGGCTAGTATTTTAAAATATTTTTTTATAAAGAATAGAGATATATCTATAAAAAATTATAATTAAAATATATTTAAATATTTAAACTATTTTATAATAATATTAGAAAATTTTATTTTACGTGCAAGGCACATGCATTTACTAGTGTTGTTAAAGTTTCGTAACTTTTTCGTATAAAAACAGGCCTAAAAAAAATAAATAAAATTATATATATATATATATGTATAATAAAATAAAAATGATATAGATAATTTTAGTATATATTTTAAAATTTAACAAATCGATAATATCATATCTGTTATCATCAAAAATATATTACCCAAATTTTTTTTGGAGAAAACCAGTAGATATCACTATTGATTTGGATTTTGGATATTATTTAAATTTTATTTGATTTCTCTTTGTTTTAAAAATTTAACCAGTGCAAGCTCATATAGTTATTCAAAAAAATAAAAAACTTATTTGTGATATTGTTTTTTTATCTCATCCTTAAATCATAAGTTCGTATCAAAAATTTGTAAAGATAATTTTTTATCAAAATTTATCTATAATTTTTTTTTATAGATAATTTTGTACGAAAAGTTATCTACAATTTTTTTTTATATAAAATTATGATTTAAGGATGAGATAGATTTTTTTTTTTTTAAGGAGATCACAAGACTCTGACGAGATATCCTTTATTTATGATAAGATAAACAAATGTGAATATGTAAAATTTTAATATAGATAATTTTGATGATAACAAAATAACTAAATGGATGATAATCAACAAACTGATAATCAATAAACCGAGCCAAAAAAACAAAAAACAAAAAACACAATGCTTGATACGTGTTCTTGATTCGTGTTCTGACGTAATTTTCATATTCCAAAATTTAAGAATTGAAGAATGTTTCTCCCACGGAAAATATTTCAAAGTTTTTTCTTTTCAACTAATTTTGTTACAATTTCTTATCCTATATCAAATTGTCTGTTCTTTTTTCAATTTTATTTTAAGAGAATGTGAACAGAAAAACTATCTTTTTAAAGTAATTATTTGTCGTATCTAGTTCTCCAACGGAAAATATTTCAAAGTTTTTTCTTTTGAACTAATTTTGTTACAATTTCTTATCCTATATGAAATCGTCTGTTATTTTTTCAATTTTATTTTAAGAGAATGTGAACAGAGAAATTATCTTTTTAAAGTAATTATTTGTCGTATATAGAGAGCAACTATTCACATACATATTTATGGTGACGTGTGGATTCTCAAAAGTAGACTTCATGTAGACCCCAACCCAGCCAAAAAAAAATTTCGAGGACCAATCGGAAATTTGACCTTCAAATTTGCTGCTGCTGACCTAGCTCATCCCCCCTTTCCATTCTCCAGCCACCGGCTGCTGCTCCTTCTTCACCACTCATTTTCTCTTTCTCTTAATAATCGATCGAAGATTCTTGAAGAAGAAGAGGAAGAAGGAAGGAAGGAGTGATGGCTGCTTTGAGCGGAGGCGGTGGAGGAGGAGGAGGGGGATTGGGGGGAGCCTCTGTGGTGGGGAGGGCCCACGCGGCGATGGCGGTGGTCCAGACGGTGAACGGTGGTTACCACGTGATAGCGAAGCTGGCGCTGAACGTGGGGATGAACCGGGTCGTCTTCTGCGTCTTCCGCGACCTCCTCGCCCTCTCCATCCTCGCACCCCTCGCCTTCTTCCACGATAGGTAACGTTTCTTCTTCTTTTATCCCCGTCCTTTCCAGAAACGATCGTTGTGCTGCACGGACACGGAGACCGACACGACGCGGCACGGACGTCGGACCCGTTTTGGAGTGTCCGTGCTTGTTAGGAGTAGATGGAAATGAAGTGAAATTCAAGGTAGACGGGGATCATGAAATGGGAACCGTAACTCCGAGATGAACTCTGTTGGTTCTATCATAGAATTGAACTTGATTGAATCTGCATGTTTATTGTTGCAATTTACGCTTTCCTTGTTAGTGTTTGCATAGACATTCGGAAATGGTTCTGCAATGTTTGCAGAAATGTAAAGAAATGAATCCCATGCTCATGAAAACGGAACCGCTGTTGCAAGACGAATTTCCAACTATCCCTAGAATTCAAGCCAACAAGAATCGGGAATTATTACTATTTTTTGTTTGAGAAACGATGTCCACAGCAAATTGTTACAGTATCATTTCAGTGATATCAACAAACATATTTTAGGTTTTTTTTTTTTTTTTTTTACTGCATTTGATGAATTTCCCAATTTTGTCATTGCTTCTTTTCTTGTTCAGTGTTTTTAGTGGGCCTTGTTAGTCTGTTATGCAAGGATGACTGGAATGATCCTATTGTGTTACATCATTATTTAGTATGTTGCACGGACACATGAAAATGGTGTGTACCCGTATCGTGTCTGTACTTGTGCAACGTATGTGACTATATTGTACCTATCTAAAAATGTTCGTATCATGTATTTGTCTCCGTATTAGTTCAAAATAGGTTATCCTCATGCTTATGTCAGATATTACAAAATTATCATCTTTTGATTGAATATCCTGAAAAGAACATTATTTCTGATGTTCCACAGGAAGAACCGTCTTCCACTGAACCGCCGTCTCGTCCTGTCATTTTTCTTTCTTGGATTAACTGGGTAAGCTGCGGTTTCTTATAATGTTGTTGATTACGGTTTATATGCCCGTGAAACAGATCTCAGATGTCTGAATCTAAATATTGTAAAAAATTGTTAGGATATTTGCCAACCAGCTTCTGTTTCTCATCGGTCTTAGCTACACCAATCCTACTTATGCTGCAGCTATTCAGCCTTCGATACCAGCGTTTACATTCATTTTGGCTGCTCTAATGGGGTGAGTTACACTTTATTCCTTGTAAAATGTTTGCGACTTTTAGTTGCTTCCATTTTGTTTTTCATTAAATTCAAGGCATGTACTGCTCGCAGCACTGAGATCGTCAACTTGCGTACAACTGAAGGCCGAGCCAAGGTTGGGGGCACCATTGTCTGTGTTGTAGGCGCCATATTCATGGTGTTCTACAGAGGCCCAGCATTGGTTGGTGACAATGGCTTTGACCTAGTAGCTCAGAGTGACATAATCGCTAGAGCCCAGCCAGAACCGGCTGGATGGTTGGCTTCTGGTTTGATTGAGATCGGTCTTGAACATTGGCACATTGGCGTGCTATGCTTGATAGGGAACTGTTTATGCATGGCTACTTATCTCGCCCTACAGGTATTAGATCATGAAGATTCATTACCTTGTCCTCATAATTAGTGATAATTTGTTTGCATGTTATAATATTTGACTTACAACTCTGTTCATATCAAAGGCAAAACCGTTGTTTTTCTGCACTCACTGTACAGAAAAGTGGCAGAACTGCCCTATATGTCTATTTATTAAATTCAGATATTCCTATAATGTACTTTGCTATGTCTTTGGCACAATTGACCATGTTATTTGGCATGACATTAGTTCTTTGTGTTTCATGTCCCTTTACTGTTTATTTCTATAAGGTATTGACAATTTTTTTTGTTCCACCACCAAGTTCTAGGCCTTTTGTTAGTCCTAGTTTTTCTCTTGCACATTTTAAACTATTTCACCTTTTAGTACTAATGTCTAATACTATTAACCTATGTTGTGTTGCCAAGCTTTCTTCCGGTATAACTTTGTGATTTGAATATTGCCTTGTCTATGTACCAAGGAAAAATGTCTACTGGCTAGTATTTGAGTTGCTCTTAAAGAAGATTAAATGTTTTTCTCTCTTCCTGATTATAAATATTGTTAGTACAAGATGGTATGGCAATGAGAAATCAAGAATCTGCATTTCATACTACTTGGGAAGAACGAACAATAGTCTCTTGGCTTTTTACTACTTGAGAAGAAGAAACAATAGTCCGCTAATTTTTTTATTACTTGAAAAGAGCAAACAACAACAATCATTAATTTTTTTTAATACATAATTACCTATCTACCTTTAAAGTTTAATGAACAATTTTAATTAGTAAACATAAGTTAGGGTATTCTTTTAAAAAAAAATTACGGTGAAACCCAACTTTTCTTATTATATAGTACATAGTAAGGATAACTAAATATAATTTATAAATATTCTGTCTTTAACCAAAATTTTTTTTATGTTAAACAATTTCATGGTGAAACCCATCTTTTAATTAATTGTTCTTAATAATTAAATATCTTGATTTCATCGTATTTGAAGAATATAATCACTATTTAATATTAATTAAATATGTTACAATTGTTTTATAAATTAAATATTATTCAGCGATTGTTATTTAATATTGTTCAATTACTTATAAAATATTGTAAAAATCCACAAACACCACTCTCTCTTCTTTGGACTCGATGTTAAACTCTTCTTTGGACAGGATGTTAAAAGTTGAAAGTGAGGGAATAAAGTCGAGCATAAGAATTTGTATTGCAATGTTAGTATAGAGTTTCCACTCGAGTCTATTTTTGTTTATCCACCAAAATTTGTGTGGATGTTCACCATTCCACTCAAGGGTTGTCACGTGTGAAAGTAGTGGTAAAAAACTCAGAGAAATGCAAGTAAACTTACAGTGTTGTATTTGGTACTTTCAAGATAATTAATCTTTTCTTAATACTTAATCTCATTAGATTGCATCATTTAAGTTTTTTCTCTCTTTTTTCTTCCAGATGAGAAGTTGGAATTGCCAACAATCGAACATAGGCATGCGAGCTAGTAGAAGTTAGAGTTATCTTGCGCTCTATCAAAAGCATCCTTTTGGATACCTTTGTCTATGAAATAGTTGGTCATTAGACTGAATCTTAACTTCTACTTATCAAGTGCAAAAAATAGTTCAAAGTTTACTGTTGTTCTTGAATGAAGGCGTAGATAAAAGTTAGTGAACAAAGTATAATGCAATTAACCTAATGAGATTAAGTATTAAGCAACGCTTAAGTATCTTGAAGGCACCAAATGCACACTTTGTTTACTCATTAGTAAACGAAACGTAATTTCGGGTAATATTTAGTTTTGACAACAATGTAAGGCTTTTTATTCTTGGTTTTGTATATATAGTGAACACTAATAAATATGGAGATACTACTTGTTAGTAAGTATACTCAATTAAGTTCTGAATGAAATGGTTGATGAACATGTTCACTTGTCTAAATAAAGTTTAGGAACTTATTCACCATGTTCACTTTGGTTGAGGAAGATGTTCATATTATTAGTAAGTATGCGTACTCAATTGTCGTCCACCTATCTTGATACTAGGTGAGTGGATGCTTAATTGTGGTGGGGCTGGTTTCATTCGATTTTTGTGTGAGCTTGTGAATCATGTTACAACGTTGTTATGTACATTTTCTTGAAAAGAGCAAACAATTTCATGCTCAATAGTCCGCTAATTTTTTTATTACTTGAAAAGAGCAAACAACAACAATCATTAATTTTTTTTAATACATAATTACCTATCTACCTTTAAAGTTTAATGAACAATTTTAATTAGTAAACATAAGTTAGGGTATTCTTTTAAAAAAAAATTACGGTGAAACCCAACTTTTCTTATTATATAGTACATAGTATGGATAACTAAATATAATTTATAAATATTCTGTCTTTAACCAAAATTTTTTTTATGTTAAACAATTTCATGGTGAAACCCATCTTTTAATTAATTGTTCTTAATAATTAAATATCTTGATTTCATCGTATTTGAAGAATATAATCACTATTTAATATTAATTAAATATGTTACAATTGTTTTATAAATTAAATATTATTCAGCGATTGTTATTTAATATTGTTCAATTACTTATAAAATATTGTAAAAATCCACAAACACCACTCTCTCTTCTTTGGACTCGATGTTAAACTCTTCTTTGGACAGGATGTTAAAAGTTGAAAGTGAGGGAATAAAGTCGAGCATAAGAATTTGTATTGCAATGTTAGTATAGAGTTTCCACTCGAGTCTATTTTTGTTTATCCACCAAAATTTGTGTGGATGTTCACCATTCCACTCAAGGGTTGTCACGTGTGAAAGTAGTGGTAAAAAACTCAGAGAAATGCAAGTAAACTTACAGTGTTGTATTTGGTACTTTCAAGATAATTAATCTTTTCTTAATACTTAATCTCATTAGATTGCATCATTTAAGTTTTTTCTCTCTTTTTTCTTCCAGATGAGAAGTTGGAATTGCCAACAATCGAACATAGGCATGCGAGCTAGTAGAAGTTAGAGTTATCTTGCGCTCTATCAAAAGCATCCTTTTGGATACCTTTGTCTATGAAATAGTTGGTCATTAGACTGAATCTTAACTTCTACTTATCAAGTGCAAAAAATAGTTCAAAGTTTACTGTTGTTCTTGAATGAAGGCGTAGATAAAAGTTAGTGAACAAAGTATAATGCAATTAACCTAATGAGATTAAGTATTAAGCAACGCTTAAGTATCTTGAAGGCACCAAATGCACACTTTGTTTACTCATTAGTAAACGAAACGTAATTTCGGGTAATATTTAGTCTTGACAACAATGTAAGGCTTTTTATTCTTGGTTTTGTATATATAGTGAACACTAATAAATATGGAGATACTTATTGTTAGTAAGTATACTCAATTAAGTTCTGAATGAAATGGTTGATGAACATGTTCACTTGTCTAAATAAAGTTTAGGAACTTATTCACCATGTTCACTTTGGTTGAGGAAGATGTTCATATTATTAGTAAGTATGCGTACTCAATTGTCGTCCACCTATCTTGATACTAGGTGAGTGGATGCTTAATTGTGGTGGGGCTGGTTTCATTCGATTTTTGTGTGAACTTGTGAATCATGTTACAACGTTGTTATGTACATTTTCTCCTCTATCTGCCTATAAATATGTGTTATTTTGGATCGAGAATTTTATAAGAAGAGAAGAACAAGGTTATTACTATTACCATGCATGCATCATCCTGTTTTCTTTACTGTAGCTTAATTTGATTCATGTAATGGCTTCAAAGTTTATTCATTTTGTCATCTTTTGCTCATAAAACCTCTTTATTTAATTTCTAGCAATCTCGGTAATTTATTCCTTGTTTGAAATTTGGGTTTATTTTTGGTTCTTTTATATACGTTATCTATTAGTTTTCATCTTGAATATAGTCATTAATTACTTGTCGATTGAGCTTACTCTTAATTAAT
Organism: Iris macrosiphon; assembly: GCA_036927795.1. NCBI lineage: Eukaryota > Viridiplantae > Streptophyta > Magnoliopsida > Asparagales > Iridaceae > Iris > Iris macrosiphon. The sequence goes on along the minus strand of JAYESA010000015.1, from coordinate 17,398,248 downwards.
AGTAATAGACTTGGAATCGTCTTTCATTTGATACAGTAACAAAAATGCTCCAAGAAATTCATTTAATTATAAAAAAGTCTAAATTTCATCATTTCATCCAAAATTATCAAATACTAGGGTTGGAGTCATAGAAGCATTTGAGAGGATAAAGATGATACAATATATATATATATATATATATATATATATATATATATATATATATATATATACGTGCATGAGTGTCTTTGTAGTATTTTAATTCTAACATTAATTATATTCATTAACATTGTGTAAAGAGCGTGAATATGAATGTGTGGTTGGTCTTAGCAACAATATGAGTTTGGTGGACTGTCATTGTTGGACCTGCAACTTAGGTATGCTCGTCGTAGTTATCGGTGACTGGAGGCGTAGGCGGATACAATAATCTCTCCTATGACAGTGGAGTTTCGTGTTACGGATTGCATCAAATAAACTTACAGTACTTTCGTAGAGTCCCTACGAACACACTTAAGTAGTAGAATAAATGAATATGATATTCCATTGATGCGTTCTCCATCCGGTTTCCGGGAGTTGCTATTGGTAGAACTTTTTGATTAGGACAACGAGCATATCATGTTAGTGGTGGATCTTACCAATGCATATGTGATAGCTTATCAAGCTCAAAATCGTTATTACTTGTTTGCTGATACTTCCGACAATATCAACTTTATGATAGCAACATACACATGCTTTCTTTTGAAGACATCTATACATACCTTCAACGTGTTCTAAGAGAAAATAGAAAAAATATTGATTGAGAATTAGTGAACTAGCACAATCAATGTTAACTCTCTACAACTAGTCTCCGTCTCAGGTAGAAACATTTGTGGCTCGTTTCCTTATTGTTTTGATCCAAATGGTCTCCGAGATAGCACGATTCAGAGCGATTGAGCAACTAGTTCGTCGAAACGTTATACGAGTATGCCATTACGATAGTTTTCGCCCTGGTGCTGGCATGATAGAACTCGAGACTAGGTGGCAACCCCTCTCCAATTCAATTCAGTCATTTAACCGAGGTGTCTTTGCTACTTCAGTTACATTACAAACTACTGACCATGAAAGAATAAATATCGACGACAAAGACATCTTGGACAATTTGCGGCTTAGCACTTCTATTGTATTCATGTAAACTCGACCAAAGCCAAGCATTGTTGTTGTCTCCTCATGATTCTTCAGTTTTGTCCACATTGCTTCATCTTAATATTGCCGATTATGATAGTACTTGTGAACATCCGGAACCAACAATACGTAACATCGGCCTGAATGGTTACTGTATGGATATAAAAGGTAGATTTTACAACAACGGAGACCCAATAATCTTATGGTCTTGTAGAGACAACGACGACGTTAATCATCTTTGGACCTTTAAAAGAGATGAGACTATTCAATTATAAAAAAGTTATCGTAATGACCTGCTCGTATAATGTTACGACGAACTTGTTGCTCAATCATTCTGAATTGTGCAGCCTCGGAGACCATTTGGATTAAAACAATAAGGGAACGAGCCACAGATGTTTCCACCCTAGGCGGAGACCAGTAGTAGAGAGTTAAGATTGCTTGTGCTAGTTCAGTGATTTCTAAATCAATATTTTCTCTATTTTCTTTTGCAACACGTTGAAGGTCTGTATAGCTGCCTTCAAAAGAAAGTCTGTGTGGGTTGCTACCATAAAGTTGAGGATTGTCGGGAGTATCAACAAGCAAGTAATAACGATTTTGAATTTAATAAGATATCACATATGCATTTGTGAGATTCACCGCTAACGTGATCGGCTCGTTATCCCAATCAATAAGTTCCACCAAGAACAACTCCTGGAAACTGGATGGAGCACGCAGCAATGGAAAATCATATTCATTAGTTCCACTACTTAAATGTGTTCGTAGAGACTCTACGAAAGCACTGTAAGTTTTCTTGGTGTAATCCGTGACACGAAACTCCACTTTGTCATAGGAGAGATTATTGTGTCCGTCTATGCCTCCTGTCACCGATAACGACGACAAGCATATCCAAGCTGCAGGTCTAACAATGACAGTCCACCAAGTCCATATTATTGCCAAGACCAACCACACCTTCATATTCACTTTCTTTGCACAATGTTAATGGATAGAATTAATGTTAGAATTAAAATACTACAAAGACACCCATGAACGTATATAAGTGATCTATGTCCTCTTAAACACTTCCAAGACTAACTCTAGTATTTGAGAATTTTGGATAAAATGATAAAATTTAGAATTTTTTTAATAATTTAATGAATTTCTTAGAGTATTTTTGTTACGGTATCAGATGAAAGACGATTCCAAGTCTATTACTATTAATTAGCAAGCTCGATCGACAAGTAATTAATGAATATATTCAAGATGAGAACTAATAGATAACGTATACGAACAAATAAGCTACAGTAAAGAAAACATGATGCATGTATGCATGGTAGTAATAATAACCTTATTCTCTTGTTATATCATTCTCTGACCCAAAATACCACATATTTATAGGCAGATGGGGGAGAATATGTACATAACAACGTTGTAACATGATTCACAAGCTCACGCAAAAATTGAATGAAACCAAAACCATTTATTTTATAGGCCCCACAACAATTAACATCAACCCACCTATATCTAGATAGGTGGACGACAATTGAATACATTTACTAACAATATGAACATCTTTCTCAACCATTTCATGTTCCTCAACCATTTTAGACAAGTGAACATATTCCTCAACCATGTTCAGACAAGTGAACATGGTGAACATGTTCCTAAACTTTATTTAGACAAGTGAACATGTTCCTCAAATATTTCATTCAGAACTTAATTGAATATACTTACTAACAATATGTATCTCCATCTTTATTAGTGTTTTTTATATATACAAAACCAACCATAAAAAATACTTGCATTGTTGTCAAGACAAAATATTATCCGAAATTGCATTTAGTTGGTGGGATTTTCTTATATAAAAAAAGCGTATTTGGTGCCTTCAAGATAATTGAGCGTTGCTTAATACTTAATCTCATTAGATTAATTGCATTATACTTTTTTTTACTAACTTTTATCTACGCTTTCATTCATGAACAAAACTAAACTCTGAACCATTTTCTGCACTTGATAAGTGGAACTAGGATTCAGTCTAATGATCGACTATTCCATAGGCGAAGGTATCCAAATGGCTATTTTTGATATAGTGCAAGATAACTCTAGCTTCTACTAGCTCACATGCGATTGTTTGCAGAGATTGAGTATTAAGAAAAAAATAATTATCTTGATGGCACCAAATACAACACTTTGTTTACTCAGAGTAATGCAAGTAAACTTATAGTCAATCAAGTTTTTGACAACTAGTTTCACACATGGCAACCCTTGAGTGAAATGGTGAACATCTACACAAATTTTGGTGGGTAAACAAAAATAGACTCAAGTGGAAACTCCATACGAACATTGCAATACGAATTCTTATCCTCAACTTTTATTCCCTCCACTTTCAACTTTTAACATCCAATCCAAAGAAGAGAAAATGGTGTTTGTGATTTTTTACAATATTTTTTATAAGTAATTGAACAATATTGAATAACAATAACTGAATAATATTTAATTTATAAAATAGTTGTAATATATTTAATTAATATTAAATAGTGATTATATTCTTAAAATACGAAGAAATCAAGATATTTAATTATTAAGAAGAATTAATTAAAAGTTGGGTTTCACCATGAAATTGTTTAACATAAAAAATAATAATTGGTTAAAGACAAAATATTTATAAGAGAAAATTTGAGTTGCCCCCACTTGTTTTACCACAATTCTAGGTGCACTCCACCGAATTACCACAATGTATGAAATCTCTCACTTTTAACGGAAACCGTCAATGACTAAAAGTCAAACCCCTTTGACCTACATAAATAAAAAGAGAAAATTTGAGTTGGATTCCACTTATTTTATCATAATTCAAGGTGCACCCCACTTATTTGAGGGTATTTTGGTCATAAATGGGGGGTCAAAGGAGTTGACTGTTAGTCATTGACGATTTTTGTTAAAAGTGGAGGATTTCATGTATTATGGTAATTCGATGGGGTGCACCATGAATTATGGTAAAACAAGTGGGGGGTAACTCAAAATTTCTATATTTATAATTAGTTATCCGTACTACATACTATATAATAAGAAAAGTTGGGTTTCACCGTATTTTTTTTAAAGAATACCATAATACTAATTAAAATTGTTCATTAAATTTTAATGGTAGATAGGTAATTATGTATAATTTTTTTTAAGGATTGTTGTTGTTTGCTCTTTTCAAGTAATAAAAAAATAACGGACTGTTGTTTTTTCTTCTCAAGTAGTAAAAAACTAAGAGACTATTGTTCGTTCTTCCAAAATAGTATGAATTACGTACAACGCACGAGTATATATTTACTAGTCAATTTAATCAGATAATTAATTAGTATATAATATTAAGATATACTTATAGTAATTAATTATTAATTAAGATAATTAATAATAATAATAATAATTTTTTAATTGTAAGGAATTTAATTAACATTTACTATTATAAATTATTACAATGTACATTGTACTATCTCACCTTTCATTTTCTTTTTTACTTTCTTAACCAACCAAACACATTTTTTGAATTACCATGGACAAAAAAGTGCATAGAATCCAAATGGATCCTAAGTTAAGGAAAAAAAATAGACATCCTAATACTTATGAAAAAAAATAGATGTGGACGATCTCCACTGACCAAGACAAACAAGATGTCTGTAGGTATAGGTGAAGAAAACAATAATTCTTCTCCTTCCAGACTGTAAAAAATGCTAAATATTTTGCTAACAAAAAGAGAATATAAATGTTGCTAGCTCAAAACTGAGAAAATGTGTATATTAAATATTTACATGAGAAATTTGAAGTATCCACAAACACCGGAGGTGCAACTCTAAAAGAATTATATCTTAGTTACCTGTAGTGCTTCTATCAATATCGACTGAGGAGATGGATAATAAGATATTATGGCAACAAATTGTACAAATTGTCCAGGAGAAGAAATGGAGCGATATCTTACGGATGAAGGCATCGTCCCACGGAGAGCAAACTTCCTGTTTATACCACACATTCTAGGTCCTTGTCGAAGTGGTATCTCATAAACTGTCAGATTTTAAAAGAATATTACTATGAACTGAACTTCTTTGATATCAATAACAAAGCATTTCTCCGTTGATGACCCAATGAATAAAGCTGTCGAAAAATTCACCAAGTTATTTGAGCTTTGTCCAGCATCATTATTGTTTGAATGCATCTCTGATGTATCCTTTCCCTGCAGAAAATTTGATTAACGTCAATTAGACAGTTGTCGCTGCATGTTAGGACTTTATGATTCGTACTAGTCTTTGAAACTCTAAGATCCAAAATGTATGCAATTTTGTGTTCTAAAGTTACTATTAATAGAAAATTAAACGTCTTAGTAACTGCACGCTTAATCCAGATTAAATTGGTGGCTGATTAATACATATTCCAAGTGGCAGCTTAATTGCGATAAATCAATAATCATTCACGGTCCTAGAGCGTAATGAAAATCACTTAATATAACATTGATTAGGTTACCGAGGTTCAGGTTATTGTATCAGAAAGAATAATAATAATAATAACATAATCTGCAGAAGGCCTATAATTTGGCGAAAACCACAGAATCCTAGATTTTGTTCTTGACAAGAGCATTATGATTCTCATTGTTATTAATGTTAACAATTACGATGATATTGATTTTTTTTTTTACGACGTTCGAGCTTAGGAAGACTCTAAAGCTGTTCAATTAACAAAACTAACACCAAATGTACATTCCGGAGCTTGAGTAGAGCTGAGCTTGCTACTTCCCAAACTAGCTCAGCAATAGAGCATATTAGCTTCAAAAACCTAAGACTTGCCAATCTCTAAAATCAATTTGATTCTTGTCATGAGCTACTCAAGTTATATATATTCAGAGACATGTTATGGTTGCAGAACTTATAAGAAACTGTTCCACATCCTAGTTCAACTTATCAGTTCAATTTCATACCATCTTTCATAAAACCTGATGCAACTTTTCTAGTTCAATTACATCTATTACTCAATTTATTGAAAATTATGCGTAAAGGAGAGTTGGATATCTTGGTTAATTTCGTGACAATATTTGATTCTAGAGTTCAATAAACTCACAACCTTTCTCATGTTTTATCCAATCTTTATAATTCGGAACACAATCAAGCAACTTTACGGTATACTAACCTTTATACAAAGCCAATCTCACTTAGAGGTAAGACTTCTGTTAGCACTTGATCCATCGATGATGTTTTAGTGGTAATTCTGTACCTACAGGAAAACAAGAACATAACATTCTCAATAATTGCATGAAATTTTAAATATAGTAATATGAATGTTCTAAATGTTTAATGATTGCGTCTGTTATACACAGTAAAGACTAGAAATAAAGCCATTTGATGCATTTAATGCACTTGAATTCTAACTGTTGGATTGCATTTAATGCACCAGCTGTACTAATACGAGAAACTTGCTGGAAAAAGGGGGGTACTTTTGCCGGTCTTCCGTGGAATACCAGAATACCGTTGGTATTCCGAATCCAAAGAAAAATGATTTCTATTTTAAAAATCTATCCAAGCTTTGATTTTGCCATCCATCACTTGTGTTTATAAGTTATCATAGGACACAATATAGACTCTAGAAGTACATAAATAAGTGCCGGCTTGGTCGTGAGTATTGAAACTTGTATTGAGCACAAGTTGATCTGATTGCGATAAGTCTTGAACAAGGTGAAGAGTTTTGCACTTATCGTAAATTCGAGATGTCTGCATTTAGGAGTTAGACAAAAACAGTACAAGTAGTCAATTACGTCATTAGTCAAAATTAATAATGTGCCAACAATCTCTTCCATTTTGATAATTGACAAATTGTACGGTTTGGGAGATAGCTAGTACTTTTCTCCCCCCTTTTGTCCTTTAGACAAAATGGACAAGCAGCCATAAAATAGCTAGAGAGCAGACTAACTAGATTAAAATGCATATCACATGTCAATAATGGAGTGTAAAAAAATAGAAACTTAAAATGAGCATCATATAGAATATTGTAGCAAAATGTAAACGGAGAACTAGCACATTGATCCATTACTAATAAGCCTACGTTCTCGTGTTTCAACAACAAGAGTCCATCTAATTAGCAACCAATAATTTCTTTCCATTCCATGTTCATATTATTTGTTCTCTAAATATAAAACTTCCTTTAACACATATTAGGTTTCAAGAATGAAGTTCCACAATAGATAACAAGTTCCGTATTCTTATTGTCAACCAAAAGCATACGAACATTGCTACATCTTTTAGCTTACTCTTTAATATGAAATGTATTCCAATATTCTTTTTATTATCAAAGTAGAATTATGTAAAGAACAACAACATGAAACATATGAAAGCATACAATATCTATAATCTATTTTATCTTAGATCCATTTTAATTAGGGTATCAATCATAAGGAATATGGACGAAAGTGAAATCTTTTGTTAAGAAGTGAGAGATCGAGGAGAGAATACTTTTGTCACTCACTTGTTCGACAAAATGCCTTAGCCTTTGAGCCGAAGGGATTCCTTGCACTCGACCTTCTCGTACTCGCCTCTTCCCACCGAGTTTCCTTGCCTCATGATTTCCGTATTGCTTCCGCAAAGCTCTCTCTAGAGAAGTGAAAATGAATTTATGTGAAGGAAAATGAGAGAAGATGACTATATATATAGGCTTCAGGGTACATCGAATCCGGTTCACTTAACTAATTCAAATAAGTAGGTATCGTCACGACGAAAGGTGCATAGCGAGGCGCAACATATATATAATGCTCGAGGCGCAAGGCGCCTGACGCGACGCAGACTTAGTAAAGTTAGGAGTCCATTTTAAATTTATTTTAGAACTCTAAAAACACAATAAAATTGGTTGGAATTTCCTAATCCATCATTTATTGTATAGATAGTTTAGAAAAATTATAAAATTAAAAACTCTCACCCGTGGGGTTGCTTCGACAATACATAAAGGAAGATCGATGCTAGCCTAATGATGAATTGTTTGATGTGGTGACATAAAACAATATAAAATAATTCACAAGAAATAATTTGCAAAATAAAAGAGTCCTCTTGATGGAAGTTAACTAGACTTTGGTAAGAAAATTTTGTTGATGCAAGAAAATTATCGACATAGGATAAATTGAAGTTATAAAAGAAGGGAAGAACATAAAAGAAAACTTGCAAATTAAAACATAAGTTGAATCATTTGACTGGCAATAAGTTATTGGCAATCGTGGGATGGGGGTCAACAACGATTTTTGAAGAAGTGAAGGAGGGTCGAGAGATAAAAGTGGATAAAGATGGAATTCTGAAGTTAGAAAGTTAAAAGCGTGGCATTGGAGTAAAAGGTGAGAGTATGGTGCATGTTATGGGTTCATGAATGTGCCAAAACAAAGTAAAACATAAAATTTCATGAGGCGGAGCCTCAATGCGCCATGCGTCTCGCGCCATGGCGCGACTGTGACATGCGCCTAAATGAAGCACAACGTCTCGTGTCATGACGAGGCGTCTCGTTGCGCCATGCTACGCCTCACGCCAATTTTGCGCACCTAGATGCGCCATTGACACTGGTAGGTATGATGAAAACCTATCATAAATGGATTGCTATTCAAAAGTTGCCAATAATGATTTTTCAATTTAAGGGTGTTACCAAAAAATATTTGGAGACTTGATAAAATACCAAAAATGAGAGGAAAGTTCCAAGGATGTTCAAGATGGAATTCTGAAGTTAGAAAGTTAAAAGCGTGGCATTGGAGTAGAAGGTGAGAGTATGGTTGCATGTTATGGGTTCATGAATGTGCCAAAACAAAGTAAGACATAAAATTTCATGAGGCGGAGCCTCAATGCGCCGTGCGTCTCGCGCCATGGTGCGATTGTGACGTGCGCCTAAATGAAGCACAACGCCTCGCGTCATGACCCATTGACACTGGTAGGTATGATGTAAACCTATCATAAATGGATTGCTATTCAAAAGTTGCCAATAATGATTTTTCAATTTAAGGGTGTTACCAAAAGAAATTTGGAGACTTGATAAAATACCAAAAATGAGAGGAAGAAAATTCCAAGGATGTTCAAGATATAAATTTGAATTTGAAATTGGAATCAATTCCTTTAGGTATCCTACACAAACATGGGTTACGCTAATAGCCAATCTTTCAAACCCATCAAACATAGTGCCAACCAACAAGTCATTGTCCAATCAACTAAGACCAACAAAAACCAAGGGTCAAATCCAACCAACACAAAGTGCCTGCCAGCCAAGACTAAATCCAAATACTCCAGTCCAAATCATACAAGCACAAGGCACCATCTCTGGTTTGGTTTAACCAAACCAAATTCAAATCATGACTAACACCCAACTTAGTTTATCAAGGCTTAACAATGAACCATCTCGAACCCCAATGACGAGCCAAAAAGCGGGCACTTTTATCAACAAAATACGGGGCGTTACACATGCAGATCATAAGTGCTACTCTTTTATGTTTATTTCTTAATTTTTATTTTTCTGAATACAAGTGGTGATGACATGTATGCTGCTTCCCTTCATGCTTTAATGTTTACAGGCTCCGGTCTTGGTAAAGTATCCCTCCAGCTTGTCTTTGACCGCATACTCGTACTTCTTTGGGACGTCCTTGATGGTACTGTCAGGATTATTTGCAACTAATGACTATGCAGATTGGTCACTGACACAATCTGAGATAATTGCCGTTTTATATTCTGTAAGTATTAGTATTTAGTTTTTCTTTTGGAAAGTTGGTCAATAGACCAGCCAAGTAATGTCAATCAGTGAATGCTTGCCATCTCAAATTCCACCCAGTGTGAGATTTTTTTTATTCTTACCCATGTTCTATTGTTTGGAGAAAATTGTGTGGTCTCAGCAACTCTCACGTAAATGAAAAGGTTCATACGAAGACAATAAGGGGGCATATAAGATGAAAAAGTGAAATCTCATTTACTTCTCATAACTGAAGCACCAGAAACAGTTTACCCAAGCAATCTCATGTCTTATTTAGTTTATCTTCTATGAGAATGATATCAAATGTTTAAAGTGAATTGACATAACCCCTAAATTTACCCATGGACCAGAGGACCAAAAGTTATGAGTTCACAAGTTGTTTACTGTTTTAAACCATTTACTGATGCTAGGCTCATAGATACTTTGTCATCATACTATATATGGGTCCCGATGTAAGGGCTGATATAATTGTATCATGGCTGACTTCTTTGGTATTCCCACTTTATATAAGTAGCCCTCTCTGACATAAGAACTCATAATGCACTGAAGCAGCAAGCTTGCCCACGAGAACCTGCCTATGACTGATCCTTTTGACTCACCCATTGCCATCTTCGTCAATTGTTTCCTTTTTTATTTTGTTTTAGATCATTAAAGAATTCTCATGGATCATTATTGATACTGTCGTTTGACCCCTATAGCTCAAGGATGAAGTTGAATTTGATGGATAAACCTCGAGGTTCTAAAAAACATACACCTACTGGGCTTATCCAGTTAAGCAGTGCTGCCTAATTGGACAAGTATGCTAAATGTTTTTAGTATAAGTTGACAGGTTGTTGATTGAGTCAAAATACCCTAATCCGAAGGTAGTGTCGCCAATTATGACAGCAGAGGAGTCTAAAGGCAGAGTCAAAGCAACCTAGAGAGATGGCAGATACAATCTATATATATTTGGAAGCCTTGATAGTGCAGATTCGGGGCTGTGTTATCATCCTTCAGCTCAGTATAGAAATCTTAAACCAACCACAACCATCATTTTTTCTCTGTAATATTTCATTACAATTTAACATTATTAATGTGTTTTCGTCACTTACTCTTAAACGGCCTTCTTCTTGAATAATTTTCTACTGCATAAATTCTCTGCACATCAACTATACCCAGCCTACAAGAGATCTGCTATATGAAGAGGAGCTTTTTTCTTGCAACATTGGTCAGCTCTAACCTGATGTATCACACCCTTGCATCTTCTCTGGCTCTATGTGCATCCAGATTATTAAGTTGATTACTTGTCCAGAAATATATAAGTTCTACCTAATGAGACGAAATTGGATTGAGATTTGCATCTTCTCTGGCTCTATGTGCAGCCAGATTATTAAGTTGATTACTTGTCCAGAAATATATAAGTTCTACCTAATGAGACGAAATTGGATTGAGATTGTAAATGGTATGTATCATGGAGTTACGACTACCATGTGTACCATACGAGAGATGCTACACCATTTCCCATCAACTTTGGTTACCATGTGTATCAATATTAAGTTTTCACATGTTTGTGCTAGTTATGGATCGAATTACTAGGAATATTCAAGATAAAGTTCTATGGTGTATATTGTTTGCTGATGATATTGCACTTGCTGATGAGACCAGAGAAGGGTTAGACTCCAAAAAAGAATTGCAGAGAGAAATTTTGCAATTTTAAGTGTTCTAAAATTAGTAGGATAAAAAAGGGTATATGAAATATAACTTTAACCAAATATCAAAAAGAAATGAAGTACAACACGATGAACTAGAGATACGTAAGAGCGATAGTTTTCGGTATTTATGATCAATCATTCATTGTGACAGAGAGATTGAGAAATATGTTGTTCATATAATTAAAACGATATGGTTGAAATGAAAGAGAAAAAAAACTATAGAGTGCTTTGTAATAGTAAGATACCCTTGAAGTTGAAAGAAAAATTATGTAGGATAAATATAACCAAGACATGCCATGATTTATTTATCCGAGAAAATGAGTGTAGCCGAAATGTGAGTGCTAGCATGGATGTGGCAAACATTGAAAGATAATAAGAATGAGCCTATTCATAAGAAGCTGGAGTTGGCACCATTTGAAGTTAAGATGGGAGAAAATCATCTTATAGGACATACAACATACAGTCATAGATGCACAAGCTAGGAGGAGCGATAGGATATTACTCAAAGGTCTTCTTGAACTAGGGGTAGGTCTGAACGAATTTGGATTGAGTTCGTAACAAAGGATATGGTTTTGTTAGGTTACAACGGACATGGCCTTTAACTGAGCTGAATGGAAGAAAGAATTCAAATAGCCGACCCCAAAGGTTTGGGGTAAAGGCTTTCTTGTTGTATACTCAACGAACCGAAATAGAGCATAAGTATGTGAACATGGAAAGTTTTGTATAACATCTCATGTCAAATTACTATCACCCAAAATACTAAACTGCACACATGATTAGTTTTTGAATGCTTCTCTTGATAATATTCCTTCTAAGTTAAATATTTGTGTCTTAAGCCACTAAAGTATCAATGGAGCCTTTCTTGATGCAAAATACCAAGGTTTGCAGTATCGGTACATATGATATGAGCCGTATCATATAGTTTTTGGTAAATCCGATATGATACTTACCTACATAGATACTAGTCGACGCTGAGATCGTGGTTATCTTTCTTGGTCAAACCAGTAAAGAAAGTCTAAATGAAAGATAAAACTATGTCAAAAAACAAAGTCAAGGCACTGATTCTTCTTACTGAAGATCAACATGCTAAAGTGTCTCGATAACTTCTTTTATCAACGAAATTTTAACCATTACTTTTTGTCGAAATTGTATATTATAAATTCACAATGTTCATATATTTTAATATTATTCCATCAAACTATCTATTGTAGCGGGTACTTTATCTAAAAGTAATTAAAAGAAACAACAATATCAATTATGGGTAAATAAGTCAGCAATGTTGAATATTGTTCACAGAAAACTAACGAAAATCAACAAATAACACATAAGATTATGTCTGAATGTATCAAATATCTTTCTTGGTTGTTTCTAAACAATTTGTTATTTTTTTTAGCTTTCCGAAACCAAGACCTCCTTAACTCCGATTCGGAACCACCGAAACTACTGAAACCACAGAAACAGATACTCATATGAAGGGTGAAACCAATTTCGATACTGCAAAACTTGAAATATACTTCCTTTTTGCTTTAGGTTTTGTAGGAGTAAAAGTCAAATTTGCAGATTGTATAGGTCAGTTGTCTGTTAAGGTTCTTAAGGTACATATTCACATTTAGAATGTTTCATTACTTGCTTTGAAGATCTCTTGCATATTAATTTCCTTCGATCTAGTTTTGTCTACATTATAATCAGAGATTTCATTCATATGGAGAGAGAGCTCATGTTTTGAACAATCTGAATTTTTGTTTATCAGGATTTCATTTGATATAGTTTCCTTTGAACGAAAACGGGAACACTGTACATAAAGGGACCTTGTATGTGCTACGTTGGGTAGCATTCTTTGGCATGTAATATTTTATTAGGGACATGGAACATTTTAAAGGAAGAAAATGTAATACAATATATAATGTATGTTTAAAATTCAAAGTTAATCAAGTACCGTAATATAAGATCATTAAATTTCAAAACTAAAGAAGAAATTAATAGTATAGGCTCGTGAATAGATCTTAATATTCATACCAATCTAATCAACTGTGAAATTTGATGTGTTATGCATCTCGATTCTCTCACCAATCTACCGCAACGTGGTACATTGGGATAGGCTGCTTTGGAACGCAATATGTTTATCTGGGACATGGAACATTTTTAAAGGAAAAAATGTAATATAATATATTATGTATATTTGACATTCAAAGTTAATCAAATACCATAATATGGCATCATCAGAAATTCAAAACTTAAGAAGAAATTTAATAACAAAGGCTCTGGAATAGATATTAAAATTCATAAAACTGAAACCAATCTACACCGACTGGGAAACTTGTTATGCATCTCGATTATCTGGCATTGTCTTCTTTATGAGGATATCAATAGTCAACACCACCATCACTCTGTTTCTTCCACTATGGCATCATCCCAATGCCTCCGATTAGGGACAACCGTGTCAATGGAAGTATGTTCTTTTCCAGGTAAGATTCCTGTTTACAACGAGCAGGTGTGGTATCGTCCACAGGGGAGATAAGTTTATCTGGCTTATGAGGTCAATAGTTCAATAGCTTAAGAAGTATGATTATATCTTCGTGTTGTGCTTCACGAAGAAACAATGGTTGTAACTGCAAGCATGCGCTAGGAGAGAATCCTTGTGGAACAGTCCAACAGTTTATTTTGTGTACAATACACTTGATGAAGGCAATGAGGGATCTAGACACTTGAAGTGAATATTATAAGACTATTTGAGCTATCGCATGAAGGTGACACAAATTCTAATTGTAGTTTTTTATTAGGAATCTAGGATTAATTCTCTGTTTTCATTATAGAGTTTGCCTAAAATAGAGGACATGTCTTTCCTTTGGAGGGAATGATGCAAAGTGGTTTTCCTACTTGGGTTAGAATTTGTTAGGATTATTCAGATACATCATTGTTGAAAGAATCTCAAGTTGCACGTGTCCTTTACTTTTCATTTAGGTCTTTGAAGATATGATGAATTTGATTTGGAAACTTGAAGAAAAATCTAGTTGAAGTTCCCTTCTGTCAGTAGTGCTGAATTTTTTCTTTTTCTTTTTCTTTTTCTTTTCAATCTGATGAATGTTTTTCCTCCAAATGCAATATGTCAATTCATTTTACAAATATTTTCAACAAAAACTACATCGTAAAGAAGACAAGTACATATGCAAACATATTGCATCACATTGACGAATTGTATAGTTCTGTCAGAACTCGGAAAAGAGAAACCTATAACCAAACCTTTCTCAATTTATCATACCATGATCCATTTGTTTGTCATTAATGTAAGTTTAAGAAATTTTTTCTTGACAACCAACAAAAAGTACAAAAAAAAATTAGACATAAAATCTAAGTACAATATTTTTGATCTGGGAAATGTGACGATGGAGGTCGAGTACTGCAGCGACTCCTTTACTTCGTTGACGGTCCGACGAGAGAATGAGGATGCTCTCTTCTTTTTTCTCTCTCTTGAGTCTGTGTGCATATGTGGCTAGCCGGGGGGGGGGGGGGGGGGGATATGGTCTCTGAAAAGAAAAGCCGGGGCCTTTTGGAATGTCCAAGTTTCTCCTATTTATAGCCTTCATGCTGATGGCCTATAGGTGCCCATATGTGCCTCTGTTTGACGGTCATATGGAGCTCCTTCAACATAATGCGGTTGCAATTGTAGCTGCATACTATGAGCAAGCTGCCACGCGATTTCGGTTGGAATCTGCTGTTGATAAGATCTCGGGGTTGTTTTCAACTCCATTGTATACGTGACTCAGCACTAACCGTGTGAAGATCTTTTTGGTTGTAACGAACAAATCTTGCAAGTTGAAAGCCGCATAACATCTTGGCCGCATATGTGCTCTCCTTTGGCCTTGGTCTTATGGACACCTCGGCCGCATGGCGTTGTGGTCGCATGTAAACTCTCGTATGACCTCAGTCAAATGAACACTTTGGTCGCATGATGACGAGGCCGCATAGGACCGTAGTCGCATATGAGGGAATACGTGATATGGCACATCTGACGAAGTCATTAATGCACTGATGTAATTTCGTCTTTTTATGAGCTGTCGTCTCTCACGATTCTCGATGCGCTCTGGGTGACGAGTGGCGTGTCAGAACTTCTGACAGGCATTGAATGTCGTGTCAAGGAATCTCATGCCCCTTTGTGGCTGTTCAGGCCGCATGGGATCTTCTTATGTGGCCTCTAAATCCTTGGTTGTTCGGGTCGCATGGATGCTTTACAGGCTGGGCGAGCCCCTCGGTCGCATGTGCTTTCTGTGGCTCCTCTGCGACCTGCTTTCATTTTGACGGTACATGGGCTCTATGTGTCCTGTATGATTTTCATGCTTCTATAAGCCCCCCTTCAAAGTTTCCAAAATGACAAATTTGGAATACTTTGAACTAGAAGCATGGTCGAGCAACTTTGGCCGCATATGAGTGACATGCTGCATAGACATGTTGCCGCATAGGCGCTTTCGCCAGGCTGTCAGATCATTAAATGTCGAGATTTGGCTCGATCTCCGAGAAAATTTCTTAGGATTCCGCGTCGTCTTTTGGGCTCACACTCCGAGATGACAGTTCAGAGGAGATAAAGCGGCTCAACAAACGAAGAGCTGCCGTCATCTTTTGTCGCTACGTGGATCGAGGCGGATCGAGATTCGAACAGCCGCCATCATTATCCCAAACCACATATCTTGGCCTATATAAGGGGGTCTAAGGAGAGAGGTCTTTTACACACCCTGAAGTCTTTCAAGCTTTCTTCTCTTCTTTTTCCTTGCTGCCATGGCTCCCAAAGCTTCTTTCTCCGCCGTTGTTGCCAAGAAGGCCCCGAAGGGTAAGGGCAAGACCAAGGGGAAGGGCCGCCTTGTCGAGGCTAACCCTCTGTTTTTGGACGACGTTCAGCCGTTGATTAAGGGTAGGTCATTTGGGGAAAACGAAGTGGAGTTCTGAACATAGAGACACATGCACAGTTGGACGCATAGATGAGTCTATGCACCAACTTCTCACTGCCGCATGGGCAACCCAGTCGCATAAACAATCCTGCCGCATGGGTGACTCGTTCCCATGGGTGACGCGGCCGCATGGATTGACTCGGCCTCATGAGTGACCATGCCGCATGGTTTGGCTCTACCGCATGAGTATATTACTTTGGAACATTAATACTCTTAATGATTTTGACCGAGCTCCTTTGTGGTTTTTGCAGTGACTTTGCCCACCGCACCCTCTGGCGACCTGGTCCTCGGTTACGGTATGCTTTCGTTGAACATGAACCTTGGGGACCTGATTGCGGCCGTTAAGACCCAGACTGACAATGATCTTCCGCCTGAACGTCAACACAAGATCGCCGAGCAGACACCTTCCTTCTTGTTGAGCCAGATAAACTCGGGGGAGATCCCCGTTAAAGATCGGAAGCACTTCTTTAAGAAGCCGTACTTCCTGTTTGAGGATGCACTGGTGTCTTCTCAGTTCAAGATGGGGACGACCAGGGAGAGCTGGTCTTTTACCTTATGCGAGACGGAGATGACATTTTCTTCTTTTGAACGTCACTTGCTTCTGTCGGACCTGAAGGTGGTGATGGGTCCACGACGGATGTACTGAAACTTAACCCCTGAGCCACATGGGGCTCTCCTTGGCAATGTCCGGTGTGGGACTGACAAGAACAAATGGGAATTTTACAGCGCGAAGGAGTCACTATCGTACTCCTTGCTTGGATTGAAGCCCGGTCTTGTCGAAAGTGAATTGGGATCGAACCTTAGCATATATGCGACGGGCACCTTTCTTCATCAAGTTGCCAAGAAACGGGACACCTGCGAGCTCTTAGCTAGGCACATTGTAGCCCCTCCTGGTGTCGTTTGACTCTATGGATTTTGAAGAAGTACGAGCGGGAGCTCAGGGCCGTCGATTTTTTTTCGTCGTAAGGGGTACGTGTCATGGTTTGGAGATAAACAGCCCCCTCTTCGTAGCCCTGATGGAATTGTATAACCTTCGCACATGGACTTTCTTTGCACCTGCCGGCAAGATGAGATTGGCCTTGCATGAGATGCATACCGTCTCTAGACTCCCTTGGAACAAAGAGTATACCCCGAGCAATGAAAAAATCGGAGAATTAGAAGCCGAGAACCCGAAGATCCTGGCGGTGTACCAGGAATTGCTATGCCACCACGGTATTTGTCAGCGGATGTCGAAAAAGAAGTCCTCTGAGAGGTCTTTCCCTCATATCACAACTTGGACCCGCTACCTCTTTCCGGAGCCGAAGGAGTCCGCCAGAGTTCATGTTCGGGCGCTGCAATCCGAGCAGGAAGTGGCTGATTCAATTCAGACGCTGAAGGAACTGGCTGCTGTTGAGGGTGAAGGTGTTGAGGGTTCCTCGGAGGAAGGGGACGAACCTGTTGACGAGCTGGGTGACCTTGAAGAGGAACTTAGCTATTTCTACATGGACACCCACATGTTATCTGCTAAGGCCGTGTTGGCGTGATACCTGATGCTATGGTTGCACAACTGTGTAGTCCCGCACGGGTCTGGGACAATAGAGAGGATGAGCCGTGTCACGCTCCGCTCCCAGAATACTGGATAAATACGAGGACTGACATGGCCAACCACACCTTGCAGAATACCGAAATAAGCCGCAATGTGCTAAGGTTGTCAAGAAGACAAATGGACGGACTCTAGCATGCTTTGGCGTCAGTCCTAAGGCCGACAAATCATAGTATCTCAATCCATCAACAACAATTACAAGAGTATATCATACATGAAACTAAAGAGGCGTCCCAAATTACATGTCACATATGATCATGAAGCTAGTGAATACAAAATGCTGCACTAGCAGAGTATAATAATACATGATCAAATATACCAGCCATGGTCTAATATATACATCATGTTGATCGAAGTCAGAGAAGTGATATCAAAATAAGGGACTAATCTGGAAGTGCGGTAGATCCTGGTTCTCCTCGGGGTAATCTGGTCATACAAAACCAGTGGGGTCAGGACCCCAAGCAACAAGTACCACAAATGAGCTCAAGGTGATAGACCAAACACATCACAACATACAACAGAAAAGAAAAGAATAAATGAAGGTCGACACTTGTTCGGTACCAATGTACTTGTCTCAAAAATATAATTAGAAGAACTGATAACAAAAACTGCTATAAAGGAAAGTAAGGCGACGAGCAGCAAGAGGGCATACGAACTACTCTGGATCGGGACCACAACCCTTAAACCAAATAAGGACCGGGTTGCAGACCTTCACCCGAGCAGAACTTAGCACCCTAACCACGCGTCGAAAGAAAAATGAAACTAGAAGAGCGAGCTATAAATGGAAGTAACATCATTCATTGCACGACCAAACAACTCTACGGCTTGCTACGGTTAATTAGCTAGGGTTGTCACATGCATTAATTACTAAAATGCATGGTTTAAGAATATTGCTACCACCGGCACTGCAGTCGACTCGGATGGCCAAGGACGAGCTATAAATGGAACTAGAAGAGCGAGCTATAAATGGAAGTAACATCATTCATTGCACGGCCAAACAGCTCTACGGCTTGCTACGATTAACTAGCTAGGATTGTCACATGTCTTAATTACTAAATGCATGGTTTAAGAATATTGCTACCACCGGCACTGCAGTCGACCCGGATGGCCAAGGGTATGCTTGTCTAGTAAACTTAAAAGCACATTCAACATCACCAAAACATAACTTGTTACTTGCTATAACAGAAATTGAACTTGTAAGCTATAACAGAAATTGAACTTGTAAGCATCAACTTAAACTTGTGATCATAAACTTGCTTTCTAAACATAAACTTGTCTTGTTACATAAACGTGTATATAAACTTGTCTTGTAAGTGCCGCAGCACGCGTAAACTTGGTCAGTCATAGAGCCCTTGCCTAGCTGGGTTGGTCTATGTTGCATGGGGCCCTTAGAATAGGGGTAGCCGGTAGCGCAATATTCTTCCCTCTCAATCATCTAGGTAATTCTTATCTTGTTTAATCATTACTAAATTATTTCAAGTTCTCGAGTCGTTGATACTTGAGAACTCCCTAGAATGACGAGTCACGAGTACGAGCTTTTCACGAGTTATCGTATTCGCGACACGCGATACATTGGACAATACTAACACTCGATTGCGCGATGCCAAATGCAATGGATTTTCATACACAAATATTTTCACGGTGTTGTGAGGATTGTGAACTCGTACATAAACTTGTCTCGTGAACTACATGCAAAATTTGTCTAGTAACATAAACTTGTATCGACATAAGGAAGCACATAACAATAATCACCAAAAGGAAATTATAAAATGGACATAATTAAAAGGAACAAAAAATGCATACAAAAATTCATGGTCGTATGCGTCCACTTGCCGCATGGACTCACTGGCCACATGAACCCAAGTGCTGAGTGATGGGTCAAAAATGAAGTGTTAGAGATATAATTGACTAAAGATGATTGATGAGACATGCCGTAAAGTGTGTTAGAAAGAAAAGACAAAACCATAGAAAGATGTGCCAAGGTTCAGAGTCATGCGTCTAATGGAAGGTGGCCGCATACTCTGCTTGCCGCATAAGTCACTTGGCCGCATGCGCTCTTTGGACAGCGAATTTCTCATTCGTTCAACGAAGTAAAAACACAAGGAGTTCAAGGACACTTGTGTAAATAAGCAGTCATGCTTCCAATAAGATGGACGCATGCTGTCAGTATGCGGCAAAGAGTTTAGGCCGCATAACCCTCTCAGGCCGCATGGCACTCTCAGTCGCATAGCTCGCTGGCCGCATGTGAACTTCGTCTTCTCCAACAACAGGCTCGGTCAAGGCGGAAAACTCCAAAAGTCAAAATTTTATTTTCTTCATAAAAACTTTATTTTAACTCCAAATCAAGTGGAACAAAAGTCAAATTGCACAAAATGAAATGCTCTAACATAAAGAACAACTAGTTTCCGAAAATACTAAGTTTTAATAGATCAAAACCAAAGAAAACTCATGGAACCCATGGAAATCCTAAACTTAAAACCCAGATCTACTAAAATCTAACCACCAAAACCAAAAACTCTAAAAACTAAAAATGATGAGGAACACAAGGGAAACATTTTCCATCAAACACATTTTTAAAACAACACATGTGAAAAATTCGAAAATCAAGGTTCATCATGGAGCAAGATGTACTTGTCTAGGATGACTCCTAGCCTCTACCTCTCACGGTCCAAGTCACAATAACTTCTTCCTAGGGTTAGTGTTTGGCTAGAGGGAGCTTGAAGGAGAGGAGGAAGTAAGAAGAGTGGAATAAGAAAATGAGTGAGGAGAGAGAAATACTCATATATACTAAGAGAGAAATACGGTTTAGTCATGGGTTCAACCAAATGAACCGAACCAAGTGTCTATTCTATATGCTGGTCCTAAACTGGGTCTATAGCAACGCCAATGGGTATTCTACTGATCTCGGATAGTCTCGCTCAACAACAGAAAAAATAACAATAAATAAAATGACAGGAACCAACATGAGAAAATACAGCAGGAATACATTATCGGAAAAAATTAAATTCTAGAAATTCAAGAAATACCAAATCTGGAATCAGGTGTGACAAGCCGCGCCCTCATCCTTCCGGCCGTGAAGTTGGCTTTCGGTCATAAGCTGACCCTTCTACCGGCCATGGTATGCTACATCCATCGGGGTCTCCGCAACTTTGCTGAGAAGGTGGAGGACCATCCTGGTAAGGGACATTTAAACAAAGTCGAGCTCCCTTACCATTATCTGATGGGTTGGCTTCTCCTGCATCACGGGTCTATGATGAGCCCTGGGACTGATGAGAACATGATGGCTGTCGATGTCCTGATCCGCAGGTATCAGGGCATGAAGTGGAAATGCGACACAATCCCCTCTGGTAGGAGAGAGCTCTCCTTCATGACTGGCTGGAGTTTCTTCACGTCTTAGCCGGAGTTCACGGATGAGGAGGAATGTGGTTCATCAGGATGGCGTTAGGGTGCCTCGAAATTTGCCTGAGAGGCTCTTTCGCTGGCTCCAAGCCATTCGTCCCTCCCACAGTGTACCAGAACAGAGTTGCTGTTTTCGTGGAGCCTTATCTGCCCAGCCGGTTTGCTCGTCAGTTTGGCTACACTCAGCTTCTGCTGGGTCATCCGAGTGCTTCCCTCGGATACAACGACAGCTTACTCGATGGGGCCCGAGCATGGAGTTACTATAGTGCAATTGGCACTTAAGCTCGGTTTCAGTTGCCGCCGACCGGCGTCGTGCCCAGAATGTTGTACACAGCGATGAAGTATTATTGCAGTACATAGCGATGAAGTATTATTGCAGTACACAGCGATGAAGTATTATTGCACGGCTAATGTCCCACCGGCTAGCTTCGACCCGGAGATGAGTTATATCGAAGGCACTTTGCTGATGCCTCCGGAAGCAAGGGCGCGTAGGACGCCCAAGAAAGGTAAGGGAGTTGCTAGACCTCTTATCGTGGAGCTGGACCCGTCAACCGCGGAAGAGGGAACGTCTCCTTCCGACGATCCTCCGCTTGCTAAGCGCAAATCAAATGTCGGGACACCTCATGCTCGCTATTCCAAGAAGGCGAGGACTGAGGTGTTCCCAGAGACGGGACCTACGGCGAAGTCGAAATCCCTTGCGAAGGGGACCGTGAGCGAGGGGGTAGGACTAGACCCCCCTCTAGATGCGATGGCGGTACCCGTAGAACCCCTTAGTTTGATTCTTCCTGGTCCTCTCGATAAATACCTTTCTTCTGGTCTGTTTGATAATGTGCAGACACCATCGAAGATGGACCGTTCTCGGCGAGTAGCAGTCTCGGTGGTCTCTTACGCCGAGAAGGAAGATGAGGCCACCCCTCCCGAGTCTGATGCTGAACCTGCACCTGAGACTTTGGGAGCTCCGGGTTTGGATGCGACCTCAGTGGAGCCTTATACCCCTTTGAAGCACATATCTGTGGATGACCTAGATGCTATGAAGAAGGCTCTGACGACGATGGATGAGCCACAACCTACACCGCCTTCCTCTGGTATGTCGTTTCGTAATTTCACAAGAGATATATTTTCTGGCTTCAGCTCTCAATCCTCCGGGTGAAATTAATTACTGGTTGTTCTGGCTCTACAGACCATGCCTCTCTCTTGAGAACGGTGGACGTGGCTGCTGAGAAAGGTGTAGAGGAAGGAGACGACGGGCTCGTTCGGAAGAGGTTCGAGTCTCTCCCTCGCTTCTTTGTGCTGGAGAACGCCCCGCGGGTCCTGCTGCGAATCCCTCTGGTGCAGTGGCTGCTCCATCGACGATTGCTGCTGGACATTCTGCCAATGCGGCTTCTTTGGACGCTGGAGCGAGCCGTTCCGAGGAGGCTGCCTCCGATGTTCTCGAAACTGCGGCTACCGGGAAGGCCTCCAAGGTTGCCGTGATGCAATCTGATGTTGGCATAGAGGCGAGTGTAGACGCCGTGGGATGCCCTGATACCCCTGTTCATGGTCGCAGTGCTACTCAGTTGTCTGCTGCCGAGTTGTCGGGTGTTTAGACACTCCGTGCAACCCTGAAAGACTTGATAGCAAGAAGGACCGTCGGTCGCTCTTCCGCTACTCTTTTACCTCTAAGACAGCCGACGGTCGTCGTGCAACCCGTCGTGCCCGCGGCTACTCCTGTCGCACCGCCTCTGACTCCGGCTACCTTGGAAGAGATTGACGAGACTGTACGGATGTCCCTTGTTTCTACGGATTTCTGAAACAAGGGGTTCAGAGTGTGTAGGAGCGAAACAAGTCATTTGCCAGGGTCAAGCACTTTGCTGAGGGCCAGGTCAAATCTCTGAGAGTCCTCTCTGGTTTTGAACAAATGGCCGACTTACTGGTTTTGAACAAGTGGAGCAGTGCCTGACGGAGTTGAAGCAGTACCAGCAGGCCGACATGGGAATACTGATATCCCGTGAATATGACGTTTTCGAAGTCTGTTGAGGAGAAGGCATTATATGCTTCGTCCAAGGAAGGCTTGCAGCGTGACCTCCATGTTTTGCAGGAGAGGCGCGACAAGCTGGGTGATCTCCGAGAGGGTTGCCCCTTGAGGCAGAAGGGCTTGACCCAGGAAATGACTGAGGTGATTGACGAAATCAGAAAACTCTGGGTCAAGCTAGACATGCTGGGGAATAGTCTTCGAGAGGCCCAACGAGAGGATGAGGCCATTCGAGCCGAAGCGAGCAAAGTGGCCAAGATCACGGCTGGTGTTGAGGTCATTATGCAGAAGGTAGAGGACAAGCATGAGGCCTATGCCCAATATGAGGATTCCGAAGCCTTTGCCTTAGAAGTTGAACGCCGGGCCAATGCGCGCTTGGATAACCATATCGTTCGGCTCTATGGGCGAATAGATGAGTTGTGCTTGGATCAATAGTACTTGTAGTTTTTGTTTTTCAAAACTACATTTTTTCTCTTTCTGTCGGGGCATTAGTAGCCCTGTATTGTAGTTTACTTTCAGTTTCCTTTATGCAAAAGAAATAAAAAGCTTCCATTTTATTGAGGTTATGTGTGAGAACCTTGGATATTGTACTAGAGGTAATATTGACATAGTACAATACCGCAATTGTCAAGGACATCCCACTGTAGAATCTTTGGTGGATCTATTACTTCTTGCGCATTTGGGTGCAAGTAATAGATTCGAGACAAGCCCTACCAAATGTGATATGGACGTGGCATATTTTGTGGACTTAACACCGCTGACGTACTTAGAGTTAAGTACGGGTGATAAGTTTAGATGACGACCGACATCAGAGATATTGTGGACGTGATAATCGATAGTCATATAATGAGGTTTGCTCAGAGATAATATGGAGATGGCAAACCCAACTGGGAAGAATGGTTAGGATAGTAGTTCAAAGGTGATGTGGACGTGAACTAATGTCCAAGGAAATTGATTATGAGTGGTCTACCCGAGAGTGTGGCTAGCCCTGAAGGTGCCTCTGCTGGAGAGCTTTTGAGGATCCACTGTCTGTTGCGTATTCAAGATTCTTGAACACAGACAATGACTTTTATCATGAAATGCATATTGTGCTTACACACTTGCTGGAGATGAACGAGAAATGTACACTGTACATCTGGGTTGTCTAGCTGATAATAAATGGCGTACAGGTCTAGCTTAGACAGTACTTTTTGAGGAACTTGCCGTTGATAGGCATCATGAGCAAGTCGTCATTGGGTTTTGCGAGCCGGTAGGCGCCGTTGGAGAACACGAACTCCACGGTGAACGGACCTTCCCATTTAGGTTGGAATTTACCGACCGTTTTGTGGGTTATAACCATCGGTCTTCTTACTGTCAAGACAAGGTCACCCAGTTGGTAAGTTCTCTTCTTGACCCGTTTGTTGAAGGCTCATGTGTCACAACCCGCACCCGAAATAAGAGCTCGCGTAGTGAACAATCCAGCCTAACCCGCATCATCGGCGGTAGAATATTGTCTTGGTCAATATAACTATCTACACATCTCACACAATATATAAAAGGGTACCTGTCATGCTACCTCAATTCCAAAGGAGGAACAATATGGTATATGATAATGGTAAAAAATACTCAATCACAATAAAAAAACTAAAGGAGGATGAAAGCATGATATGGAATGAAAGAGAGGAAATAAGAGTCACAATACATCCACAAGTCCAAATCCATAAGTCTAGACATAGCCACTTCCAAAATAATATATTCATGCCATGGGTCTAGAAATGAGACTAATACAATGTCCAAAAATATAAAACTAGGCGTCCTCGGTCACTGGCACTAGGTCCTCCTGCTCTAGGGGAGAATCCTCTAATGGCTCGCCGTCCTGCGGCCCGTAATAAGTGAGACACTGTTCCACAAGCCAATCATTTGAAAAATATATCCAATCAGGATTGGAGCGAAGTACAAAACTCTGAAAGCAGTTCCAAATACATGGTAGAGCATATATGACAAATAATAGAAAAGAATACAAGGTAATTAGCAATAGGAAATAGAAATGAACTAGAGTAAACATGTGAAGTACTGGAATGAAAGAACATGCAATATGGAATAACTGCAAGTAATGAAAATAGATAAACTAGCTAAAGTGCTAGAGTACAAGTTCGTTATGTGATAGGGTTAGGTTGAACACGAATACAATATGGTAACTCGATTACACGTGTGATATGTAATCAACATGTACACGAATACACTGGCTTGATCACATAACCAACTCCTACTCCCCCGTCCCCAACCAATACTTATGGATCCAATCATGACACGTTACGAACACGAATATAAGCACACTGAACACAAACAATGTGTGAACACGAAATACACAATAATCAATACCCGATACACACGATGAAATACATATGAAGGAGTACCCGTTGAACACTGTAGGGGATAATATCCCAAGACATGATCCATTTAGTACAAGTCCGTGTAGCCACTGTATCGGAATCAAGTATACAGTTCTAGAACATGCAATAAGTACACTATCATGAAATAAAAACTAACAGAGAGATGTACTCGCCTCTGGTCCTGAACAAGGTGTCTCGATGCCCAAGCTGTGTCATACAATCCTATTTAGGAACATTATGTCAATTGGTGTAATGGATAAGAAATGAGTTAAATAATGCACTAATATGATTTTCTAGGTCAATACTAGGTCACTTTAGCTAAACTAGGTCAAACTTGATCAACTTTAGTCAAACTAGCTATTTCTAGATCCAATACTAATTAGTTAGTCTATATTGATTATTAACTAGTTAACACTAGATTACATTAGCTATACTAGGTCATACCTGGGTTACTAACTAGAAAGTATTAGTTATACTAGTAAATATTATTAAGCACTATATATAACTTGTACTAGTTTTAACTATCCTCTAATTCACCTTAGTGTATGACCAATCCTTAGGCCTATCCCATATCTAATACTAGGGTACGACTCTAATACTTAGTCCAACAGTTTAACCCCAATTTATTAGTGAACACCTAGTATTTTTGATACACTCAGTTGTATCGGTTTATGTTGATACACTGAAATGTTGGCCACAACTACTTAACCCACAGATACACATCCTCAACTTACTGCTACTGCTAATACCTGCACCTAGGCACTTGCTCCTGAACACAAGCACTTCTCTCTCCCTTACTAGTACTAACTATAATACTAACATGTATCGCCACTACTGATATCTCAATTACTTCTAGCATACACTAACACTTTATTCTTACCACTACTCACAATTAACATCTACTCATTAACTAACATTCAATACTAACTTAACAACTGTTAACACTAACCTACTAACTGATCATTCTAACTGGGCATCCTCACCTGCATACCTCTATCCCAGGCTTCCCTCCTTCCTGATCACACCCAGATACACCCCAACTGCACATCCAAAACTACCCAACTGTGCACACATCACTGCTAATACATTAGCCTTCAGTTAATGCTGTGTTCACCTGACATTAACACAGTTGCTACACTATGAAGTTTAGTAGATGGATACTTTCATCTTATCTTGCTGTAACTCAAGATTTGGCTAAAAATCAATTATCCCTGACCACACAACGCATAAACTGACCCTGCACAGAATACACACTGCAGTATCACCTGTGTACAACGGTTGCCCAGACTTTGGCCTCTCCAACCAATACTCCATCTAACTCATGTAATTGTTGCTGTCTAACATCCCCACACTTGCCAAAACATACATCCACACACACAACACACTGAAGATACACAACACTTCACATTCTTGTATCGCAGTGAATACACAGTCCATACACTTTCTTCCATAGTCACTAACTCCTTGCAACAGAGCACAGTGCACACTTGCACTCCTATATCTAACACCACTCACCCACATGTACTTAATTATAATGAAATATATATATATATATATATATGTGAAATCTGAGTGTAAATGCTAAACTAATTAACTAAACATTTAACCAACCATTTGGTATGCATAATATAGGATACTCATGATACTTCCCCCAATGAAGAGCCAAAACTCCAAATACACCACAATCATCAACCACACATACACACACACATATATATATATATATATCTCATCTATATATAACTAATGTAACTTGTTACAATAGGAAATTGAAGAGAATTCACAAAAAATATCCAAAATGAGGCCCGTATCACACCGTATCGTGATACGGCCTACTTGTGTCCAATTGTGGACACGTATCTAGTCTCACAACCCCGATCTAAGTCTATTTAGATCTAATTGGTCTCATGACACACAATTGATGTGTCAATCTCGTAATTTTTCCTATTTGGACACAAAACGCCATGTAAAAATCACAATACACAATCAAAGAGTCTAGAACTTCTTTCTACAGGTAGCCCTATGCCAAGGGAGGGTTCTTAATGGTCAAATGTATGATTTGGAACCTACAATGAAGGTGAATTTAGAATTGTACCTATTGGGAGATGGATTCTCAATGAAATGTTCAATGGATACGATCCGGACACGATCTCCTTGCCACGAGCTACTCTTCCTAGTGCTCCTTGCAAATCCAAGCTCCAACGTTCCTTGATTGATGAGAATGAGAGAGAATGTAAATGAATTGATAATTGATGGAGGGATGAATGAATTGGGGAAGAACACAATTGGGGATCTAGAATTGAGTGTGCAAATGAAGAAAAGAGAATGGAGAGACCTATATGGCCGGCCCCCTTTCCCTCCTCTCAAAGTCACAACATAAAATCTAAATTGCCCCTCTCTAGCTAATTATGAAGAATAATTAAGGATGGCTATTTTGGAAAGTTTCTACACTAATGCAATTAGTCTAATCCTCCTAATAAATTAGTGGAAATTGGTCTATTGGGCTTGGTCCATGTTGGGCTCACAAGTTGTCAAGTCTATTTAATAGGCTAGTCCACTAACTATAAATAATTAATACAAGCACAAATAAATATATATATATATATATAGCACTTTAATTAAATATAATTTCTAAAAATAAAATAACTGTCAAATTACTAAATTATCCCTATTTGGAAAAGTGAGGGTGACATCCTGAGAGGCGTGTTTGGTACAAAGCTCAATGCGCTGTTGAGCTAAGAGACGCTTCTCGTCGAGCGCTTCTAACTCTTGTAGTCGTCGACGGTGATTGTCGTCAACGGTCAATCGGTTGGAAAAAGCCACTCGGAGTGACATAATTTGGATCTTGGGTGGGAGGATCGCTTCGCTTCCGTGAACCAAGGAGAATGACGTACTACCAGTAGGTGTCCGGACTCGTCGCGCTTATTGGATGACACAAACTTCTTGAGTAGCTTTATGATGGTCTTATTGAATGCTTCTGCCAGACCATTTACTGCTGTGTTGTAGGCAGTCGAGGCTACATTCTGGATTCGATTTTTGTCACAAAATCGATAAAAAATATGACTTGCAAACTGTGGATCATTGTCGTAGACGATCCTCTGTGGCAAGCCGAAGCGGTATATGACGTGATGCTTGACAAAACTGATCACGTTTGAGGTCTTTACTTCAGCTAGTGGAACAACTTTCGCCCATTTGGAGAAGTAGTCGATGATAGCCAAGATGAACCGATGTCCCTTAGAAGAAGGTGGACTAATTGGCCCGATAATGTCCATTCTCCACGCTTCAAACGACCAAGATGCTACCGTTGGGTGTAGGAATTCTGAAGGCTGGGGGATAAAGTCTGCGTGGATTTGGCACGCTTGGCACTTTCTCGCATAGTTAACAGCATTCGCTACCATTGTCGGCCAATAGTAACTCATTCTCCGGAGACTGCGTAGTCGATGAATGTCATTCCATAGACTGCGTAGTCGATGAATGGGAGCTTCCAGTCTTGGATACAGGACTGGCTGCCAGGAAATCTGCCAATGCTTGGCCTTTGACCGCCTTTTGTGGGACATACCATGTCGTACGGCGGCAACAGTATTGCCCATGTGGCTAGGCGAGAATTAAGCGCTCCGGGTTTAGTCATAAGGACCCTGAGAGTATTAACTCGCGAGATAACATTGATGGTTTGTCCTGCCACGTAATGTCGGATCTTTTGAACAGCGAAAATCAGAGCGAGGCACTCCTTCTCAATGGGGTTGTATCTGTGCTCCGCGCCGGCCATCATTCTGTTGAGATAGTAGATGGCATGTTCATGACATGTATTACTTTTCTGGGTTAGCTGAGCTCCGGGGAGTGATCCATTGTCCGTATATATAGCAAGAAGGGCCTTCCCACAACGAGAGCCACCAATACTGAGGGGTTCATGAGATACTCTTTGATATCGTCGAAGGCGCGCTGGCATTCTTCGTTCCAGACAAAGGAGACTCCCTTCTTCATGAGCTGAGTGAACAGCTGACAACGTCCATAGAGGTTTGATATGAACATCCTGATGTATGCCAGTCTTCCTTGAAAGCCACGAAGTTCTCTGATGTTCTTCGGCGAGTACATTTCAAGGATTATTTTAGGCTTGTCAGGGTCTACGTGGATACCCTTCGAAGTTATGACAAAATCCAGAAATTTATCGTGGAGACTCCCAAGAAGGATTTGGTAGGATTCATCTTGAGCTAGTGCGTACGCATCAGGTCGAGCACAGTTTTCAAGTCTCGGAGGTGGTTATCTTTAGAGCGACTCTTGACAGCGATGTCATCAACGTAACACTCCACTATCTTGTGTAGATGTTCACGGAAGATGGTGTGCTCATAGCTCGCTGGTATGTAGCATCTGCGTTCTTCAGACCGAAGGACATGACTGTGTAGCAGTACACTCTTATTGACGTTCGGAACGATGTATGCTTCTCGTCGTCAGAAAATATCTTGGTTTGAATGTAACCTGAGAATTCGTCCGTCAAGGACATGTGCTCGAAGCCACAAGTGTTGTCGATCATTATATCTGTGATCGGAAGGGAAAACTCGTCCTTAGGGCATGCCGCGTTCAGATCAAGAAAGTCAATGCAGATTCGAATCTTCTTGTTCTTTTTGACGACGGGCACGATGTTGGCAATCAAATCCGGATGTTCCTCGTGGATGAAGTCACCAACTATCAGTTTGTTGGCTTCAGCTTCGATGGCGTTCATGATGTCCTCCCGGAACCGCCATTGTTGTTGCTTGACCGGCTTAGCGTTTGGCAAGGTGTTGAGTTTGTGGACCGTGATTTGGGGGTCCAGTTCCAGCATGTCTTCGTAACACCGGGCAAAGACATCGATGTACTCCCTGACGAGCTGTAGTAGGAATTCCTGATCCTCATCGGACAGACTTTTGCTGACGAAAATAGGTTTAGGGAAGGATTCGTCGTCCAGGTCGATTTGTACTACTTCGTCCTCAGTGGGAGGTTCCCGTTGCTCGAACCGTATCTCCCACTGTGAGTCTAGACGTTGGGCCCACGGTTCTACTTCAAAGAGTTCAGGTGGATCCTCGTCGTCTTCCTCATGGTCAGCTGACACCATGATGACATGCAACGTTTGTTTGAGCATCTCCCCAATACTGATATCGGAGTCCCAAGCGGAAGATTCTGAAGAGTGAGAGTATACCTCATCTTCTTCATCCGAGCCTTCGGGGGTTGTGGGAGGCGTGACGTATCCTAGGTCATGCTTGGTCCTGTAGTAGTAATCCTCGGACTTGTCTGCAGGAGCCTGCAGACGCAGAGGCAGCCGTCGGCCTTTGCCGTAGTTCAAGTCCCTAGCGGCTTTCAGATCGTATCCCATCTTCTGGATAAGGTGCTTGGTTTGAGAACTATACCGGTGAAGTATTTTGTCGGTGTCAAGTTCTGGCTCCAGTCCTCTGGGACGAAGGATTGAGGACTTTCCACTTTGCCGAAGATGAATTTGTCTTCCATCTTTCTTGTCGGAACTATGAAGTAGCATTTTTGATTGTAGGAAGGAGATTTCTACGACATGTGTCCATCAGCGTGGACTCAGGATTACCGGGGGGGTAACTTTAGCGCCGCTTGCATGTACCGCTCGATGTACTCCCCGTACAAACTATTTCTCTTTTTGCGTGATGTCCATTAGAGAGGACATCGTCATGTCATATTCTCCGTCGTAGAACCGAGCAAGGAAAAGACCTTTGAGATTGTCAAACGACGAAATGCAGTTGTCCTGAAGGCTTCAGAACCAATCGAAGGCTATTCCAGACAATGCTCCGACAAAGAGCTCGGTTATGAGGGCATCGTTGCGAGGCAGATGTCCCGTTGCCGTCTCGAAGTAACTCATGAATTGACGGGGAGATGTCTTCCCATCAAATGAAGTCAAGTTAAAGGGCTTGTATTTGGGCGGGTATGGTACATCTCTCTACTCTAGGGGATACGGTTGTCGGACCTCGAGCTCTCGTGTAGTGAGTCCCGATTGCCCATTGAGTCTAGGCGGGCCCGGAGTTCTCGTATCTACCGTATTGCTTTCCGGGCTTCATCAACTGCGGAAGGAGCAGACGATCCGGCCAAGGGATGATTACAGTGGGTGGAACGGTTGCATTTGAATCCCCGTTGGTCCCGGGGTCCAGGCTTGCTTGACCAGAGGCCATCACTGGTTGTGAGGCTATATTTGTCTTGATCTCTAGCATTGTCTGGGTCAAGGCCTGCATTGACGCGCTCATGGTTTGCATCACGGCCTCGAGGGTTTCGAGGCACTGTCGATCGCTGGGGCCCTCATGATCGTTCCTGGTCATGTATGATGTTCTCACATGGGAAGACTCTTGTCGTGAATAGTCACCCGGGAAAGTTGGTATTGTCGCATCCTCTTCGGACTCGGAGGGAACACTACCCCCCCCCCCCCCCCCCGCTTAGGAACTTGCGTCTTCTTGGCGAGAGGGCAGCCACCCCCAGGGATTTTAGCATCTGTTCCTTGGGAATCACCGTCTTATCGGAAAGCCGGATTGTCATAAAGGTCCGGGGGATTACAACTCCCAGCTTGCGTAGCTACCTGGGGTCCTGAGGAAGAACTACCCCCAGTGGCTGACAACTTCTTCTTTGAGCGGGTGCCCAGGAAAACACCTTTTGCAGGTTCCGCGGCCTGTCCTCGGACCCGTCTTCTTGACCCGTTGGCCGAGAGCGACGGACTGGTGGTGTTGGACTTCCAACCTCCCCTCATGGATGGGGGCCTTCCGAGCGGAATAACATGAGGCGAAGGGCAGCTCCTCTTCCTCTAGTGCTTGCACCTGTTCTCCGGGTTGCAGCCAAGTGGGTGCATTTGGTTACAGCCGCTGGAATGCCGATTGCCTATTTGTGGGTACTATTACTTTGTTACAGCAGCAGTTGATGACAATGCTAGCACAGTGATGCCCTGGGGAGGACACTTCATATGTCGTTGTTTTCCTCGCTTTGCGCTTGTGATTGATCACGTAGCGCAAGTCAAGTGAGGGCTGATTCATCTTTGCACCATTCCTATGAGCCAGGGTAGACCGGAACATGGGTGCGTAGATGTTTTCGCTTTCTGACCTGGGGTTCGTACAAGAACTTTCTCCATGTTGCTAATGGAAGACCCTTTAGACTGACCTTGTCCAATTGCCACTGCGGGCTGGACGCATAGGTCAGTTTTATACAACCTTCCGTCAGGGGCACGCATTACAGTTAGCGGCGCCTGCTGACGGTCGGTCGAATGACCAATTGCTTGAGCTTGGCGAGCTTGCGTTGCCCTAGACTTCTTCGTCCTAGCACACGTCGGTGCGTAGTATGAAGAGTCCAAGTTTACTTCTTCCCCTTTCTCAGCATAGCCTGCGGAACCATCACCGAAGTTCCTGTCTAGGCCGCATATAGCCTTCTGCCTGCGGCTGGAGCCCGGTGTCGCATAGTCCCTCTTATGCGGCCTTTGACGTGGCCGCATGGAATGTACCTTAGCACTCGAACTCCTGGCATCGTAGTGTTTTCCTCTGCCAGAGCTCAAGTGCTGAGCACTTTCCTTGTCAGAAGAGGTTGTCGCATGAGTGGGGTCAGCTCATGTGGACGCATAATGTGCGTTTCCTGCGACGAAGAGACGGAGAGCGCATTTTCTGCAGTTGGGTGAGGCACAACGGCCTTTGCAATCCATGTCCTGCAGGTCTTCTTAGGCTTTGTCAGTCTTGGAGAAGCGCCGCCCTCAGAGAGCATTTCCTCAAAGGCTTGTTGGTCGAAGCGTACAATCAGCATCCTTTGGGTCGAACCCAGCTTTGACGCGTCGGACTGCGTCACGACCTTCTCATCAGAGGAGAAGGATGTCCCCAGCAAAGTCACCTTGTTTGCCATTAATGTAAGTTTAAGAAACTTTTTCTTAACAACCAACAAAAAATACAAATAAATTCTAGACAGAAAATCTAAGTACAATATTTTTGATATGGGGAATGTGACGATGGAGGTCGAGTACTGCAGCGACTCCTTTACTCCGTTGACGGTCCGACGAGGGAATGATGATGCTCTCTTCTCTTTTCTCTCTTGAGCCTGTGTGCACGTACGTGGCTAGCCGGGGGGAGGGATGGTATGGTCTCTGAAAAGGAAAGTCGGGACCTTTTGGAACGTCCAAGTTCCTCCTATTTATAGCCATCATGCTGATGGACAATAGGTGCCGCATATGTCTCTGTTTGAAGGCCGCAGGGGGGCTCCTTTAACAAAATGCGGTTGCAATTGTAGCCGCATACTATGGGCAGGCTGCGACGCGACTTCGGTTGGGATCCGTTGTTGATAAGATCTCGGGGTTATTTTTAACTCCATTGTATGCGTGACTGGGTCAGCTGGACACGTAATCAGCACTAACTGTGTGAAGATTTTTTCGGTTGCAGCGGACAGATCTTACAAGCTGAAACCCTCATAACATCTTGGCCGCATAACGTCTTGGCCGGATATGTGCTCTCCTTTGGTCTTGGTCTTATGGACACTTCGGCCGCATGGCGTTGTGGCCGCATGCAAACTCTCCTCTAGCCTTGGTCGAATGGTCATTTTAGCCGCATGATGACGAGGTCGCATAGGGCCATAGCCGAATATGAGGGAACACGTGGCATGTCACATCTGACGAAGTCATTAATGCACTGATATGACTTTTCATCTTTTTATGAGCTGCCGCCTCTCTCACGATTCTCGAGATGCTCTGGGTGACGAGTGGCGTGTCCGAATATCTGACAGGCATTGAATGCCGTGTCAGGGAATCTCATGCGGCCCCTTCGTGGCTGTTCATGCGGCATGGGATCTTCTTATGCGGCCTCCAATTCCTTGGTTGTTCGGACCGCATGGATGCTTTACAGGTTGGACGAGCCTCTCGGCCGCATGTGCTTTTTGTGGCTCCTTTGCGGCATGCTTTCATTTTTAGGGTGCATGGACTCCATGCGCCCTGTATGATTTTCATGCTTCTACACCATTGTCCATGCACCATATAAGGAAAATCCTAGTGTATCAGGTTATCTTTCCTCCTGACAACCTAAAAGTTTAGTCCGTGTAAGTACTTTATACTTTGGCCTACTATGTACTTAAAGTTGTGCAACAGGTTATGTTCATAGATAATTTTTAGCCAAATATGGTTTCTAAACGATTCTAAATTCTCTTTGCTGATTGGAAGGATCCTGGGATAGTAAGCATTCTGAGCCTTTTCACCATTCAACCCACCACTGTCCTTGTTTACCATTATCAGAGCATCAAATACCTTAAAAAAAGTCAAAACATTGACTAATCTCTCTCATTCATGTGTACTTATTTACTTTTTACTGCATGAAAATTTCAGGGAATTGTTGCATCTGCTCTTAACTATGGGCTACTGACCTGGTCAAACAAGATTCTAGGGCCTGCCTTGGTGGCCTTATACATGCCGCTTCAACCTGTAGTGTCTGCCTTCTTGTCAAGAATTTTCCTCGGAAGCCCCATATATCTTGGAAGGTTTCGCGCTGTAATCACTATTATTTCTGGATGTGTTCTTTCTTTTACCTCCTTTAATTGTTATAGGTGATGAATGGTTAATTGGCCATTTCGATTTCACTCTGAACAGAAAAAACACACAAACACAAGCATGCAGATGTAGATGTGCGTATACAATGTATTCAAACGTGCATCGAGACACCCTCAGCCACACACCCATGAATGTGCAGTACACATGATATGATCTTTGTTTACGTGTGACTTTCATGCAAATGAGAGTTTTATGCAAGAGAGAATACAGAAACAAATGTGTTATGTCATTGGGTTAAATTGGCTTGGTGAAGTTCCATATAATTTTGCTATCAATATTTGTAAAGTAGCATATAATATGCATGCTATGGTCTGAACTCAATTGGTTAGGATATTTGATGTGGTGTTCTTTCAAGATATAGGACCTCTTATTTTATTTGTGATTCTCACTTGCTCACTAATATTATTATCCACTTGCAGCTTTATTGGAGGACTCTTAATCATCTCTGGTCTGTACCTGGTGACTTGGGCCCGCTATAGAGAGAGAGAAGCAGCCATAGGGTCCTACGCCAAATGCATTTCTGAGCCTCCCTTTGACGATCTTTCAGTCTTGAAGAGAAGTGGCGTGTTTCCTGGTCCTTCTGCAGCATTTTCTAGACCTTCCATCGAATCACGTTAATGAAGTTTCTTGGACCTTTTTCTTCTTCTGTTTTTAGTAGAATATAGAGACAGGACCATTCAAGAGAAGAGTCTATGCTGCTTAGGAAAAGCACAATTCCTATTAGTCTTTAGAGTTCCATATTAGCGTCTGCCTTCTCCATCAACCAATTTGCAATGCTCTCTTTGCACTTGGACATGTTTTCTTCATGCAAGACTATAAATTTCGATCCCAGCAGTTGTTCTTCCTAATGTGGCTTTGTGTTGACATAGTTAATTCATTTGAGGTTGTAAGCGACGACATCCATGAAAGCAGTGAAACCTCAAGGTTCCTCCCCAGCAGCAATCAGGGTCTCCAAAGTTTTCAGCAAGCAGAGGCTGGGGTGCAGAAGCCCGAAGGAACCAAAGGTCCTTCCTATACATTCGCTCCTTTTTATTTTCCTAATTAGTTTCGCTTTCAACAGTTTTATGATGGTTAATTTGATGGCAACTTTTCTGTCTGATGGTGATTGTGCAGGCAACATGCCCAAATGCAGCTGCTCCACAGGCTAAGTAGGAGGCTGAAATGAGTGCGCTTTATATCTCCATACTATTTTTTGCTTGATGTATCTAATTGAACTAGAATAGTAATGGATTATAAGCAGGGATTATATTTGTAGTACTTGTGAATATGTACATGTACTTAATTTATCTATGATGGATGAAGCTGGATGGCTTGAGTAGTAAAATGCAAGATGCCCAGTTGAGCTGTGCCCAATCTCTCCTGGGCTTTACTAGTGTCATGTACTTGCAGTTGAGTACATACAGGTTGCATTTAGGTTTTTGTTTCTTGATGGGTCATGCTTGCGAGCATCGCCAACTAACCCTGGTTTATTGTAGTAGCCACCTTTTCTTTGACCAGGTATTTTTCTTTTTCCTAAATCATCGCACAAACGAAATGCCTTGCAATTTCCAGCACACGGAGCTGGGACGGTGACGTCTAAACAAACTTCATCATGGATATAATATTGCATGCTATAAAAGCTTGAGTAGAACAGCTTAGTTACCAGTACCACCAATGCATCATTAAATGGGTTTCGTTAAATATGCATTTTATATTAGAACTCTCACGAGTATATTTATCAATGTACATTTTACATTGAGTTAAATTGCCAAAATGGTGTCCAAGGAATGTCGTAGTCGTCATTTTGGTGATTGTACATTTTTTTTGTTAATTTGGTATCCAAGCTTTACATTTTGGTTTAAATAGTGTCTAAACTAGATTTCGTTGGTTTTTATATGAAAATTGTTTAAAATGGACATTTAACGATCACGGGCCTTATCTTTAGGGTTATTTTTATCATAACGAGCTAATATGTTGGCTATGATTGATTATAGAGTCGTAATTTTGTACTTGACAAAAGTTTTGTTTATGTAGAATTTTTTCGAACATTAATATTTTTTTGAAAATGATAATCAAAACACAAAAATTTGACAAAAGAACTATGAGAAATAAGGCATGTGGCCATCATATCTCTCTTTTTTATCTTTTTTTTATCCCAAAACACAAAAGAAGTGTAGTTCAGGCACTCATTAAAAAACAAAAATGCAAAGTTTAGTTACCAAATTAATCAAAAGAAAAGTTCGATCACCAAAACGACAATCACTACATTCCTCGTGCACCATTTATATAATTAATTTTTTTTTACATTAATCAATACATATTTTAAGTGAAAAGTGCATTGATAAATTTGTTGGTGGAAGTATCCATCTAAAATAAAAGTTCATTGATGTATTAACATGTTACTTAGATGGGCCGAACTCAACTGGCTCTTGTGGTCAATGAGAAAAGGTATAACCTCTTTGGCTGGATGGAGGTTTCGGAATCAAACCGCAGGAGAGACGTGGGAGTAGTGGACCCAAATGACATGTAACGCAGCGTACGCAAAGTCCCGTACGTATCGTCAAGCATCTCAAAAAATAAAATAATAAATAAATAAATGTTACTTAGATGGAATGAGTGCAAAAAACTACTAAGAACAAGCATCAGAAAAAAAAAAAAGTCGGAATCTTTTACAAATAGTAGCTGATTTTCCATGTAGATTATGAACTCCAACTGAGGACCCTAGTTTACTTCCTTTCGAATCAGCCAACTCAAATTTACTTATTAAGAGGTGCGGTGAACTTTTCTCCCAAAGAGAGAGAGAGAGAGAGAGGGGTGGTAAACCTGATTCTTAGATTTTACACTGTCAGTTCATAGTAGACTTGCTCGTGAGTCGTGAAGCTAGGAATACTTTCTTTCCTGACTTGACCGAGTGTGCATTAATTATATATTTCTTTCAAAAATCCTATAGAGTAACTCATGAGTTCTTAATTTGTTCTTAATTTTTAAAACTCGGCATTGAACTAATCAATTAATTTCAAGAATCCTACACGGAATACCAAATTTATGATGTATTTCAGAAGACCAGGGCAGATTCTTCAATAAACACAAGTACAGCAGCATGATAGTAAATATTAGGATTGAACTAAAAGCACTTACACTCGTAAATCCCTTCAAGCCAGTTATTAAATCAGTCAAAATGTCACAAGTAAAATAAACTAAAAGACGTGATTCATATACTAGGGTGATACACAAGCATAATATGTTATATCAACAAATATTTGCTGTTCTCAGATGTTCAATTTCACAAAGAGAACAGTTTACATGTAGGAAAAAAGAAGAAGGTGTGTACTGACTTCAGTATAAAGCATAACATAGTTAACACAGTGGTAATGCTGACGTTGGTACAATAGAAGATCTTTAGATGAGTCTTTTCTTTTGAGAATAAACTTGGTAGATAACTGCCAGCAAGCACCTGATAATTACCCAACCGAATATTTAATTGATAGTCATAGGTTTTAGGAGTCTGCCAGGAACCGAAGCAGTTCAATTTTGATAGCTCTTCTGAAACTAAGAACATCAATTATCTCCAAAGTACGAACAATTAATCTGAAGGTGACCAAATTTGTCATCTTAAGACGAATAGCACCGATAGATCTCTACGGAATGTGATGTGTCTAGGCTGTCTAGCCACTTACAAAGCAGGAAGGGAAGCCAACCAAGGAAGCAGCTTTTCGTGTACAAGGTTCGGCCTATCATCATGGGGGCAGTGTCCGACTCCCTCAAGGACATGGAGTTGCACATTTGGGAACTGAGAAGGAAGGGAAGAAAAATATTTTCCTACTGGACCATCGAGAGGAGTGAATGGATCTTGATCACCCCACAAGATCAAAACAGGAAGAGAGATTCTCGGCATCAAAGTTACAGGATTTGGCCCCGGAGGTCCAGTTACTATGGAAACGAATGCATCAAGAGCCCCTACATCATCAGCTGGTCTCTTGATGATCTGCAATTAGATAGATAATCGACACTTCAGATTATAAGGAATCTATGTACTATGAATG
This sequence comes from Iris macrosiphon, assembly GCA_036927795.1. Lineage (NCBI taxonomy): Eukaryota > Viridiplantae > Streptophyta > Magnoliopsida > Asparagales > Iridaceae > Iris > Iris macrosiphon. The sequence goes on along the minus strand of JAYESA010000015.1, from coordinate 17,358,847 downwards.
GCACTGCTGGGCAAGGCAAATCCTATTTACCTCAACTAACTCCTCATCAACAGATTCTTTGTTTCCGTAAACAGAGAGTAGTACATTCTTCAGAGTTTCCCTGTTATGTTAAGAGTCCAATATAATTAGAAATTTGCTACTGCTATATGTATGAGAAGATATATAAGAGGACAATGTACCTTTGCTTAACTCGCTCAAAAATGGGCGAAGCAATTGCCCTTTGCTTCAGCAAGAAATCTATAAGCCAAAGCAATGGCAAAAACAACTTGATCCTCCAATCATCAACAATTGCCTTGTTGTTCATGCCACCGGCACAGTTTAGTAGCACAAGCCCACGAACCAATCCTTTAGTAGATTCTGGTGTCACATGTAAAGAAAGATTGCAAAATCTGTTGAGAACAATCCTTAGATTAGAGATAAAAACTTAGTACCCTATGTAAACACTAAGACTTTTCCTTAAACTAATGCAGAACCTAGTTTTTTCTTAGGGTTATTCCCTGGGTAGGCTAGCTTATAGTAAGGGCCAAAATCATGTGCCAATAGTAGGTAGATGACTGACATAAGAACCAGTAACATGCCATTTTAACATTCTAACAAAACCTAATCCATAAAGCAACCTGTACAAATTTGTAAGCTTGTTTTTACTGGATCATACCTAAAAATTTTCAAAAACATATCTTGATTAGAACGATTTGTAGTAACTTAAAGGATAGCTGACCTGAAGTAGCGATTACACAAGCAAGGCTTCCAATTGAGTTCCCAATCAATATTGTAGGTTTCTTAATGACTTCTTCCACAAAATCCAAAATCAGCTGTCCAAATAAGACATATGTTAAATATGAGTATGTACATAACGGAAAATGAAAGCGCACACACAAAATAAATAAATTACTTGAGACCATGTTTCCATTGTATAAGAAAAGCCTTCTGGCTTCTCCGAGTCACCAAAACCAAGAAGATCAATGGCATAGACAGTGTAACCTTCAGATAGTACTTCAATGTTCCTGCAGTGAAGAAATAAAATATTATAGAGAACTTTTCAATAATAAGGTGTTAGAAAAGCGACGACTTTTCTTTAGTTATACGAGTTAAACTTCATGAAATCGTGTTAGAGGATTCAAATACTAAAACTTACTTGCATTCTAAAATATAAAGAGAGACAAATAATGGCTTGACGCAAACACTGTGAAAGAAAGAAATATGCAATTTACTTGCCAATCATTTCCACATGGAAATAGTTTGCAATAAGGTAGTGTAGACAAGGGAATGAGTAAATCAAAATCTTACTAATAGGCAGAATTATAAAAAGAAGCAGTTCAAGCAGATTTTTTTTTTTTCTGAGACAAAAGCAAGAGATCAATAATGCATACAATGCCAATATCAATACGAGGGAAAGCCTACAATAACAAATAAGTAGCCTTGTTTAACTATGCATTAGACCAAATTTATCCGTTGAAAACACTACGAACCTACATCAACCGGCCCTAATTCCTAATTTACACCAAAATTGCCAGGTCGAACAACGTTCTGAAGCCATGACAGAATAACACTTGAGGTAATCAAATTACATAACCATACAAGAAATAAAGTTGGAATCTACCTAAAGCTACACCCAACATCAAAATACAAGAAACTTCGTCACAAAGACAACTTTCTTATACAGTCTAGTCTTGTATGTTCCCCCGAGAAATTCGAATGCATGATTTTGGCTACTGTGACAAGGTTTTCTTACTAATTCACAGAAACTGAGTTTCACCACCCCTCTGCAGTTTGATGAAGCCTTCCTTCGACAATTTGTCCCTAAGCCCTTTTTTTTGTATTTCTTGTACTATCATTCGTCTATATCTCTACTTGTACATGTTTTCTTTCAATTATAAGTGGTAAAGTTTCAATTTCAATTTCAAGTACCCCTTGTTCGTTGTATCAGAAAATTGAAATTACCTCCTCAAAAGTGGTGCTTATTACAAATACCTCTAAGAACTTGGTTAGCGAGTAGTGAGTTATATTCTTCAATGTTGCTCATCTACTTTTAAAGCTTCTTTATTTATTTTTATATTATGTACGGGGCCTATTTTGGAAGTTCACCTCGGACGGCCCTGCAACAAAGCTTTAATCCCAAATTTTAGAGATTGTCTCTTTGAATCCCTTCCATTGGATAGAGGACCCAAACAAAGGAGAGGACGACTTAAAACAAAAGAAAGAAGCAAATAAAAAAAATAAAATAAAAAAGGGTCTTTCTCTTCAAAAGCAATTCTTTTCTACTTCCTTTCCGATTCATGCTAATATAGATAGTTTTTGAAACCACGACCAAACAAAATCCAATCTTTTTCATCGTTCTCACCTGCGCCAGTGGCCGATAGAAGCACCGAAGCCGTGGATAAGAAGCAGAGGAGGGCCTGTCGTTCCTTTGACGAGGAAGTTTATGTCGAAGCCCTTCCATTTCCAGTAGCTGCAGCAGTCGTAGACTTGTCGGAGCTCCTTGCCGATGTTGTTGTGGGGAGGGGCGGGAATGGCAGTTCCGGCGCCGGAAGCGGCGGCGGCGGCGAGGTGCTTGCTGCTGCTGCTGCAATTGGTGGGTTTAGAATGGCATGGAAGAGGAGAAGGATGAGAAGAGTGGAGACGGAGTCTTGGAGGAGATGGGGAGGGATAGGTGGTGGTTGGGAACAGAGTAACGGCCATTTCCGTCCAAGATATTTTAAACCAAAACTTTTGGGTTTGGGTGTGGTGGTGGTGGTGTGTGGAGATTGGAGACTACTTTCGTTTCTTTGGTTAGTATTAAGAGTAATACTACCACTACAACCGAATGCTTACGACCCACTTACAACTGCCACGTGATGACCACCACATGACAGAAATACGAAAAGATGTGGGACCGGATGTGGCCCACATAGCAGTTGGTAGAGAGGGTTGTAAGAAAGTTGTAAGCCTTTGGTAGTAAACTAGCATTTTCCTAGTATTAATAGCTTGGTGGGTCCCAAAGGGCACGGTCAGACAAGAGTGGGACACGGACACGAACACACACAAATGATATCGTTTATATAATATTTATTTTCTACAACTTGGTGGTTAGTAGTAGCAGAGGCAATTTGTTTTCTCAACCTCACTGTATATATTGTATCTGTCTACACGACAAGGACACAAATACAGACACGGGCACAAATGTTAGATTTATTTGCCTTATGATTCAATAAAAGCAACTCCTTTCTTTTAGTCCCACATGGGAAAGGAGAAGTCATTCTCCTTTCCATATATTGCTTTACCCCTCTTAGTGGGTAAGTGGGCCTTGTAGGGGATGGGCTAGATCTCATCCAACCCGCGAGCGGGTGCGCGATTTAATGCGCGGTTTTACGCGTTTATTATTCGCGCACTTAGCACTTTGCACGCTTGCGCGCCGCGGAACGGACACGGGTAAAAAGGTAATTTCCTAACTTATTTTATTTTATTTTTTATTTTCCGTTGATTTGGTCTGGTGGGTTACTGGTCTTCCGCGGAACCGTTCTCACGTAATCCTGTTACGGAAAGAGTGGGATAGGTTACGTGAGACATATATCCAGGATCGTGATTCTGAGATCTGTAGAACAGAATCAGTTTTCCTTCTCTCTCTCTCTCTCTCTCTGTTCGGAACGAAAGAACGATCCTACAGAGACAAAAAAGAAGAGAAAAACACCAGAACCTTAATTCCTCCAAAAATTCCTCCGTCAAATCTTTCTTCTTCGGGCAAAGTTGTGATCGTTCGTGGGATTCGCCACCGGGTGCACGGTGAAGTGAATCGAAGGATTCGTTGTATCTCGGGGATAGATCGCCAGGAACCCACTGCACTGTTCGTGGGGCGAAATTCTATTCTAAGGACAACGTGTAACGTGCCTCGAATCCTATACTATTTCTTGTTTTAATTTTACTTCTTCCTATTTGCATTATTTAGGAATTTAACCAACAATCTTAGAATAGAATTTTCGTAGCTTCTGTCCACTTTCTATTTTCTGGTTGAAAAATTCCTATCTACATGATGAACACCGTAGAAGAACTGAACACGAACATTCATAACTCCTCCAAACCGGAGAAGTTTGATGGCCTGAATTTTAAGAGATGGCAGCGTAGGATGACCTACTGGCTAACCTGTTTGAAACTGGTTAAGGTTCTCAAAGAACCGGAAATCCAACCTGGATTACACGAACCTGCCAGGACCTACGAATTAGAGTCCTACAACGAGACAGACTTTATCTGTCACGGTAAAATTCTCAGTTGTCTTTCTGACACCCTCTATGATATATACTGCACTACCTCTACTTCCAGAGAGCTTTGGGAAGCTCTCGACAAAAAATACTCCAATGAAGGAGCGGGTTCTGAGATTTACATTGTTGACAGATTTTTAGAATTTAAAATGGTAGATGAGAAGTCTGTTGTTGAACAGACTAATACCCTTCAAACAATCATACACGAGATGTCTCAGAAAGACATGCCATTTGCTGATAAATTTCTAATTGCTGCCTTCATTAATAAACTTCCCCCTTCGTGGAAGGAATTTGGTTTAAAACTTAAACATAATAAGGAACCCATGTCTTTAGATGACCTGTTTGTGTCCTTCCGCATTGAGGAAGAAGGTAGAACTAGAGACAAGGAACCTATTAGTACTGAATTCGAGACAAAGTTACACATTGTTGAAACCAAGGGAAAGCCTAAGGGCCAACCCTATCAACAGAGGAACAACCCCCAGAACAGAAACCCTGCAAAGAAACAGTTTCTTAAGCCAAGAGCTGCGATTGGGAAAGACAACAGAACTAAGCGGGAATGTTACAACTGTGGTAAGCCTGGTCACTTTGCTAGGCAATGCCGCCACAGGAAGAAGGGTCAGGGATTTCAGAATCCTGATCGTCGAACTCCTGCAGACTCTACTGTTGTTCAACAGGCTCATGTTATCATAGCCGGGACCGAATCTATCGGTACCGATGATCAAAGGTTTGTAACCGTATGTTCTGTTTTTGAGTCATCGTATCAGCCTACTGACTGGTGGGTTGATACAGGGGCAAATGTCCATGTATGCCCTAATATTGATTCTTTTTCCTCCTACCGACAGGTTGAGGAAGGCGAATCCGTAGCTATGGGAAACTCGAGTGCTGCCAGAGTGCATGGAAAGGGAAGAGTGAACCTCAAGTTGTCTTCGGGCAAGATTCTCCCTTTGCATAATGTGCAGCACGTACCGGACGTAAACAAGAACTTAATTTCTGGTTATTTGCTAAATAAACATGGTTACAAACTGGTTTTTGAGTCTGATCGAGTTGTAATCTCCCTGAACGGTAACTTTATTGGGAAAGGATATGTATGTGGGGGTCTGTTTAAACTTTCTGTGGACATGCCTTGCAGTACATTAAATTCATGTTTAAATAATATTGCATCTACTTCTACTTCTGATTCAAATGCTCTCCTTTATAATACTGATAGTTGTGATGTTTGGCATGGTCGTTTGGGACATGTCAATTTTAACTCTTTAAAGAGAATGTCTAAGTTACAATTGATTCCTAAGATTGACATGAGCAGGAATGGAAAATGTGAGATTTGTACACAAGCCAAACAGCCCAGAAAATCCTTTCATTCCGTTGAAAGGAGTTCTCAGCTATTGGAGCTTATTCACAGCGATATCTGTGAATTGAACGGTATTCTCACTCGTGGTGGTAAACGGTATTTTATTACATTTATAGATGATTATTCAAAATACTGCCATGTTTACTTGCTTAGAACTAAAAATGAAGCTTTCAGTAAGTTTGTATCTTTTAAAGCTGAAGTTGAAAACCAACTTGAGAAGAAAATTAAAATTCTTAGGTCTGATCGTGGGGGTGAATACACCTCTGCCGAGTTTGACTCCTTTTGTGAATTGCATGGTATTATACATGAGATAACTGCTCCTTATGCTCCTCAACAGAATGGGGTAGCAGAAAGGAAAAATAGAACATTTCTTGATATGATTAATGCTATGTTAGGTAGCTCTGGTTTATCTGATTATTTATGGGGGGAAGCCCTTCTTTCTGCTTGTCATATTTTAAATAAAGTTCCTTTCAAAAAGACTGATAAGACCCCTTATGAACTTTGGAGAGGTAGAAAGCCATCTTTGAAATATTTCAAAGTGTGGGGGTGCCTTGCTAAAGTTTCTGTCCCTCCTACCAAGAAAAGAAAATTGGGACCAAAGACCGTAGACTGTGTATTTTTGGGATATGCCAAAAATAGTACTGCTTATAGATTTCTTGTAATTAAGAGTGAGGTAAATGGTATTGATGCTAACACGGTTATGGAATCTAGGGATGCTACATTTTTTGAAAATATGTTTCCATTGAAAAATAGAATATCTAGCTCTTCTATTTCTACACAAGTCCCTGTAGTAACCTCTAGTTCACAACCAGAGGAGATTACCCCAGCAGAATCCAGGAGAAGTAAAAGAACAAGACGAGAACCAAACCTAGGTGAAGGTTTTTTCACCTACCTCGTTGAAGAGGATCCTATATCTTATCAAGGGGCTATGTCCTCAGTCGATTCCTTATTTTGGAAAGAGGCCATAAATAGTGAAATGGATTCTATTATATCAAATAGAACTTGGGATTTGGTTAACCTTCCTGCAGGTTGCAAACCAATAGGTTGCAAATGGATATTTAGAAAGAAGTTAAGACCTGATGGGTCTATTGAGAAATTCAAAGCCAGGTTAGTGGCTAAAGGGTTCAAACAAAGAGAAGGGGTAGACTTTTTTGACACTTACTCTCCTGTTACAAGAATTGCTACAATTAGAATGTTAATAGCCATTGCATCCGTTCATAAACTGTTTATTCATCAAATGGATGTAAAAACTGCATTTCTGAATGGAGATTTACAGGAAGAGATCTATATGGAACAACCTGAAGGGTTTGTTGTTCCAGGTCAAGAACACAAGGTATGCAAACTAATTAAATCTCTCTATGGGCTGAAACAAGCGCCAAAGCAATGGCATGATAAATTTGACAAGGTAATTCTATCATATGGTTTTGCTATTAATGATTCTGATAAATGTGTATATAGCAAAACTATTGGTAGCTCTTGTGTAATATTATGCCTGTATGTTGATGACATTCTTATTTTTGGTACTGACATGGATATTATTTATGATATCAAATCATTTCTGTCTCAAAATTTTGATATGAAAGATTTAGGACCTGCTGATGTAATTTTAGGACTTAAATTAAGTCGCACTTCTGAGGGAATTGGTATCTCCCAATCTCACTATATAGAAAAGGTTCTAAAAAGATTTAACTATTTTGATTCTAAACCTGTAAGTACTCCATATGATGCAAGTATCAGGTTGAAGAAGAATAAAGGAGACAGTGTGGCTCAGTTGAAGTATTCTCAACAAATCGGATGCCTGAACTATATTGCTAATCGTACCAGACCTGATATTTCCTACGCAGTAGGAAAGCTTAGTCGGTATACTAGCAATCCGAATAGTTCACATTGGACTGCCTTAGAACGGGTAATGAGATACCTAAAGGGCACGATATCCCATGGATTATTCTATGGAGGATACCCATCTGTATTAGAAGGGTATACTGATGCAAACTGGATCTCCGATACAGATGAGACCACAGCCACAAGTGGATATGTATTCACATTGGGTGGAGCTGCTGTTGCGTGGAACTCTACCAGGCAGACCTGTATTTCCAGATCTACTATGGAGGCAGAATTTATAGCTCTTGACCTCACCAGTGAGGAAGCTGACTGGCTTAGGAATCTGGTAACAGATATTCCTCTGTGGAGCAAACCAGTTCATGCTATCCCTGTACACTGTGACAGCCAAGCTGCAATAGCAAAGGCTCAAAGGACAAGTTATAATGGAAAATCCAGACATATACGTCTGAGGTACAATCGGGTGAAGCAATTGCGATCCAGTGGAGTAATTGCAATTGACTTTGTCAGATCAAAGAACAATCTAGCAGATCCTCTAACTAAAGGGCTCTCAAGGAGACTTGTGTTGGAGACGGCAAGAGGAATGGGGTTAAAGCCCATAAATTGAGTCACCTCAAAGGCAACCCAACCTTTGATTGGAAGCACCAAGAAAAGGTTCAATGGGTAACAACAAAATTGATGTGTGACTGTAAACACTATATGATAGTAATTGTAAAGAACCATTCCTCTAATGTATAGTGTTGATCTGCAATAAATAAAAGGGTGATTGTAAAATCTCAATGAATCTGTGGCTTGTAAAGCAGGGTATATAAATTGCAGAATACCTAGAAAGATTCACCTATTTAAGAGTGAAAGTGGGGCCGCTTTCTATGGGAACTCGGGCTGTTCTCTAGAGCTCTTAAGAAAACGAGATAGCACATGGCCGAAAAGTGCACAACTGTTGATACGATCAAATGACTACAATGTGTTTGTGTGTATGTTGAGTCTGTACAAGTAAGATCCTAAGTTCAAGACTTAAGTCACTTTGGGTCTGTATAGATAAGATATATAACACTAAGGGTAGGTTCAAGTCCGGAAGACACCTTCCCCTGATACACAGTGTGATTGCCCATATCTTGTTTTCCTTCCTATATGTCCTATCGTGCGATACCTTCCTTTTTCTCTTATTGAATCATGTGGGGGATTGTTAGATTTATTTGCCTTATGATTCAATAAAAGCAACTCCTTTCTTTTAGTCCCACATGGGAAAGGAGAAGTCATTCTCCTTTCCATATATTGCTTTACCCCTCTTAGTGGGTAAGTGGGCCTTGTAGGGGATGGGCTAGATCTCATCCAACCCGCGAGCGGGTGCGCGATTTAATGCGCGGTTTTACGCGTTTATTATTCGCGCACTTAGCACTTTGCACGCTTGCGCGCCGCGGAACGGACACGGGTAAAAAGGTAATTTCCTAACTTATTTTATTTTATTTTTTATTTTCCGTTGATTTGGTCTGGTGGGTTACTGGTCTTCCGCGGAACCGTTCTCACGTAATCCTGTTACGGAAAGAGTGGGATAGGTTACGTGAGACATATATCCAGGATCGTGATTCTGAGATCTGTAGAACAGAATCAGTTTTCCTTCTCTCTCTCTCTCTCTCTGTTCGGAACGAAAGAACGATCCTACAGAGACGAAAAAGAAGAGAAAAACACCAGAACCTTAATTCCTCCAAAAATTCCTCCGTCAAATCTTTCTTCTTCGGGCAAAGTTGTGATCGTTCGTGGGATTCGCCACCGGGTGCACGGTGAAGTGAATCGAAGGATTCGTTGTATCTCGGGGATAGATCGCCAGGAACCCACTGCACTGTTCGTGGGGCGAAATTCTATTCTAAGGACAACGTGTAACGTGCCTCGAATCCTATACTATTTCTTGTTTTAATTTTACTTCTTCCTATTTGCATTATTTAGGAATTTAACCAACAAATCCTATAATCCATGAATGCCATTAGCTGATTTCCCAGCTAGTTTTATTGTCTAATGAGGGAAACAAGTAGAACTCGTTGCTACTGCCATTAGATTTTTTTTGCTTGCTGACAATAGCACGAAGTAGAAACGTACTTGCACATACATATAATGATTAGATTAAAATCCCTAACTCATAGTCGATGAAGAGGAGAGAATTGAGACACAAGTCCTCTCTCTCTCAGGTCATGGGCTTCTCCAGCAGAGCCGAGAGGTACCACTCGTTCATCTCGAGCCCCCTGTCGAGCTTCCTCCCGGCGTTCCACCTGAGCTTCTTGAAGCCGACCCCGTCGAACATCGGCACGTACGTGGCGTTGAGCTGCGTCCCGATGCAGAAGAAGTGGTCGAGCCAGAATATGCCCCCCGGCCGCAGCACCCGGTAGATGTCGAAGAGCGCGAACTCGAGCACGGCGTCCGGTATCCAGTTGCTGAGCACGTGCATGGAGTGCACGATGTCGAGCGTGTTGTCGGAGAAGGGCAGCCGGTGCGCGATGCTGATGTGCATCGGCACCAGCCCCCTCGAGGCGATGAAGCTGTTGAACGGCCCGTCGAAGTTCATCGAGCTGGTGACCACGGTCACGTTCCCGCGCTCCCTCATGCGCGCCGCGAAGGTCCCGCTGCCGCCCCCGATGTCGAGCCCGATGCGTATCGTCCCCTTCTTCTTCAGCTTCAGCACGGTGTCGACGCTGTAGTCGAGGTCGCTGAAGTCTTTCGTCCACCGGACCTTCTCTCTTCCGTCGAGGTCGAAGCAGTCCTTACAGTCGTAGGAGCCCTTGGCCTTCATGCGGTGGATGAGGCAGTCGTAGTTCTTGCAGGTGTAGGGGTCCCACACGATGCTGGTGTCGGCGGGGGTCGACCAGAGGCTCTGCGGCCACGGGGTCGGTTCGACGTAGCGCTTGGGGGACTTGGGGTGGCAGCGGCGGCGGGGGAGGGGCTCGCAGCCCTTGAGCATGAGCTTCTGCGCGAAGACGTCGTCGGAGGGGCACTCGCCGCCGGGCCTGTAGGCCATGTACCGCTCCAGCTCGTCCTGGTGGCGGCGGCAGGCGGTGCCGAGGGGGAGGAAGATCTCGTCGGAGTCGATGTTGGGGTTGAAGCCGAGGGGGAGCTTGTGGGGGCCCACCGCGAGCTTCAGCTCCGCCGAGAGCTCGCTCTGCCACTCCTGGGGAGAGGGGGAGGTGGAGGTGGAGCGCCGGGACTCGCCGAGCTCGGCGAGGAGGGTCTCGAGGAGGGAGTTGGAAGTGGTGAGGCGGCGTTGGATACTGACGAGCTGGGTCTCGGTGCGGGCGAGCTTGGCCTGAGTCGTGTTGAGCTCGCGGAGGATCGACGAGGAGTCCCAGAGCCTGAAGCGGCTCGTCAAGGAGGAGAAGTCGATGGCTCTGGTAGCCGACGTCGACGAATAAGAAATGGAAATGTAAATGGAAAGAAGGTTCGTAAGGAGCAATATGAGAATGAACTTGAACTTGGTTCCTCCGGAACTCGAACTGATGTGTTGTTGTTGTTGCAGTGGTTTGCCGGAGTCGTCCATGCTGCCCGTCTTCTTCCTGTGGCTGCTCGGGAACAAGTTGAGATATGGGCTTGTTACAGAAGAGCTCATGGTTATGCTTCTTCTTTCACTCACTCATGAGTTGCTTAATCTTACTACTACTTCCCATATATAGATCCTTTTCTCTCCCCTCTCTGTGGTCCGAATAGTGTGGTAGGAAAAAGCAAACACATGCAAGTGAACCTGTTTTCAAAGCTGAAGGCTACTTGCCTTTTTTTTTTTTTTTTTTAAGGCCATGATAAAAAAAACTATTCATTGGGATGTCTATTTTCAATTTATTTATTTTATAATCAAAATTTTTAAAATTTTAACAATTCTAAAAAAATATGTTAATTTTTTAAACAGTTCAGAAGAAAAGATTAAACGAGGTGACACAAGAACGGAACTGCGTGGAGACAGAAAGGAGGTACGGAGCTGCACGAGACGGAGGAGCGAGAGGAGGAGCGAGAGGAGGAGGAAGAGAGGGGTTGGAGGAGGTCGAAGGGGAGGGCGGAGGAGCGGAAGGAGAAGGAGAAGGAGAAGATCGAGAGAGGAGGAGGAGGAGGAGGAGGAGGAGAAGAAGGACGGAGGAGGAAGAGATGTAGAAGTTTGGAGGAAAAGGATACAAAAAGTAGCGATATTCCTGAAACAAAATTGAACTAATATAAATAAAAATTATTTATTAATGAATTAGTACTGATACTAAACTAGTCTTGAATTTTTTTTGTATTGACTTTTGAAGGACTTTTTTTTTATTGTTTTTTGTTTGGGTGTGAGCTGGTGTTAGTTCCTCGTGCACTGCAATGCGCCGGCTATGGCGATGGGGGCGTTCAATAGAGGGGAGGACGGGATTGAGCATATAGGCATGTGGATTGGGGAAGTGCTGAGAACCTTCTTTTGTCAAACTTGTCGAATTTTGAGTTCTCCCGGGGAGTCAAACCGCACCGCAATTTTCTCGTGTTGATTGATTCTTTTCTTCTTTCTTTCAACTTGTAGTACCACGGCATTTTATTTTCTTTCGCCACTCGAGCTTTCTTGTATAGGGAAAAAAACTATACATCCGAGAATTATAGATGGAACTAATTGTTGTTACCCCCCTTCTCAAAATAAAATTAAAATTAAAAAAAAATGTTGTCCCTAGGGGGAATTAATTATAGGAGTGTAGGAATGGTTTGAAAGTGGAATAAAGTATAAAAAAATCGTTGTTAGATTTGTGTTTTTGCAAATAAAGATTTCTGAATTTAAAAAAAATTTGTATTTTATATTTGATGTATTTTGTACTCAATTTGATTTTCTGTCGATAACGGACGTCAAATTCGACGTGAAATGACTAATATACTTCTCTCCGGTCCTAATCCTAATATTAATCCTAACTCTCACTCCCCCCCTCCTTCTTTGGCGGTGGGGGCGGCGGTGGTGGTGGACGGCACGGGGGAACTGTGCACGGGGGCCGCGGGGGAGCTGTGCGGGGGGCCGACCAGGGGGAGGGCGGAGGAGCTGCGCGCGCGGGGGTGTGGGGGGGGGGGGGGGGGGGGTGCGCGCGTGGGGACGGCCGCGGGGGCGCTTTGGAGGGTGGCTGCGGGGAGGAGAGGGGGGGAGGAGGGGAGGTGCTCGGAGAGGAGGGGGAGGGTGGCACGGGGAGGAGGAGGAGGACGACAACGACGACGCGGGAAGGAGGGGAGGAGGAGGAGGAGGAGGAAGCACGGTAGGGAAGGAGGAGGAAGCACGGTAGGGAAGGAGGAGGAGGAGGAGGGAGGAGCTGGAGGAGAGGGTGGGGGGAAGGGTAGTTTAGGTTTTTCGTTTTATATTTTTTTTAACGGTTGCTTGAACCGGAGGGATTATTTCGAGCAAAAATTTTAAGGGGTCTTAATTTGATAACGAGACAAATCTAAGGATAAATTTTTTGTACTTTACCCTTTGAAAGTGAGACATCTTATGGGGTGATCATTATTCTGTTTCGGACACATAACCTAATCAAATCGAACCTAATAAAAAGGATTCCTTGGATTTGGATTTTGAAAATACTAAAAAAATAATATTCTATTTCGAGAAAACTAAACAAACTTATACAATTATATAAATACTTTCAAATTTATGCTTATTTTATAGAATAATGTTATTTGTACCTCCAAAGTATTCCTCAAAATCATTCCTCCTTATGTGGCAGATGACATGACGATTAATGTGACAGCTGACATGACAAATTATAAATTAAAAATTAAAATTAACATTAACATTAACATTAAAATTAAAATTAATATTAAAATTAACATTAACATTAATATTAACATAAAATTTAACATTAATATTAACATTGAATGTTTTTTGGTGATTAATTTTTTTTGTTAAAATTTTTCATGTCACCTGTCATGTCAGCTATAACATAATGCTATTTAGCATGTCACGTCAGACGCCACAAAAGAAGGAATAGTTTGGAGGAATATTTTGGAGGTACGAATAGCATTACTCTATTTTATGATTAGAAATGTGTAATTTTTGGTATATTTTTGAAAACAAAAATTCTAAGTTTGAGTTTTGAAGTCCAACTAGTATTTTAACAAGTAGTCTAACTATGAACCCCATTTTGAAATATAACGATAATATGTATAAATTTTTTTAATATAATTTAATCATAATTCTAACTTTGGTTCTAGTCTACTAAAAAAAAAATTAGTCCAACCGAACAAACCGACTAAACCAAATTTGTTATCGGTTCGATTTCAGTTATGGCTAATTTTGTTTTGGTTTTCGATTTTTTACTTTTAGAAGTTCGCTTTATTCGCTTTTGATTATTTCGGATCGGTTGAAACCGAATAAACCGAACTTTCACCCCTTACCTCTTGAACGGGTTAATGAAAAAACACCTGATTTCCTGAACAAGTTTTATGATTTTTTTTCTTCTTCTAGAATACCAGTTTTATCAATCAATTTAATAAATTAAATCTTCTCAAAACAATTAAATGAGACAAATAAAAACAATTTTGTTTGGAGACCAAAAAAAAAAAAAAGTGTTATAATAATCAAAGATATTTGGAAAAAAATAGATAAATTAGTTGGTCTCGAGGTAATAGCTCTTCCAATGTATTTCTTGATTTACGGTTCAAATCATATTATTGTCATTTTGGTTACTAAAGCTTACTATGTATAAGTCGGTGTAGGTCATTTTTGAACCGCCTTCCGAAGTAGTACATAAGTGAATCTAGAGCATGTCTAGACCTTCTTATTACATTGGTTGGTTGGACTAGTAAGTAACATTATGTCATGTTTGAAGGCTTTGTCTATTAAGAGATCTCGGGCGGTCGTCCAATTCGTCCACCCTCTTGATCGGCCCTGCAGCTATATATGCAGCATGATGATGATCATGTCCATCTAAGTTTTTATTTCGTGCACAACAAATTTATTGCGGTTGCAAATGAAAATCGAGTGTCCTTCTCACTAATTATATGTGTATAATATGGGTTAATTATAATTTAGACCCTGAATTCTATATCAGCTCTTGATTTATCAAATTAGAAAGTTTAGACTCTGAACTTTTATTATTTATTTTATTTTTCAAGCACAAAAATAAGAGTATAACAATAAAATATAATATAAATAATAAAAATTCAGGATCTAGACTCTAATTAGTCCGTATAATATTAAGCAAGGTTGGGTTGGCCATTGACTGTCACTGGTAACCGTGCCGGTAAACCTATTATTCTATTTTTGGTGTTTGACAAAAAGTCTCGGTCTAGAATGAGAGGTGCCCTCACTTTGATCCAAAATCCAAAATTATTGTGTTAGGCAGAATAACACTACTATATCCCAAATGGACCCAATATGTTAGGTAATGTACCACTAGTATATACCATTTAAGTAGGACATTTGGTCTCTCATCCTATGTATATCAGTTACATTTCTGTGTTGGTGTCGTTTAGTACTTATTCCATATGGGCCTCCTATATTTTATGTTTATTGTACAAATTTTTTTTTTTTAAATAATTACACAATTTGTTTTCTATATTTTATATTTTATTTAAAAAATATAAATTAAATATCTTTATTTTGAAAATAAAATATAAAAAAGATCAATCTAATTATTTTCAAAATAAAAAAAACTGTGTAATAAATATAAAATATAAAAAATATTAATATAAATAATCCTTCCATATATTAATTCACCGCGATGACGTGATATGTTTAGTACATTCAATATTTTTTTTTCCTGCAGAGGAGAGAATCTAGGAGCTTTTAATTAATTAGAAAATTGAGAGAGGGAAGACTTGAGTCCTAGATTACGAATGAACTTACTAATGAAGCCAGCTCTCTCCTTCACACGTGTTCCAATGCGTGAACATGGAAGTGAATGGCTTGTGTTCATGTCAACTGACTTCCAATGTCATCCACTTTATTATAATTTTTCTAGGATTGACAAATGGCTTTATTTAAATACTTATCTTAAATATGTCACAGTGAGTGATCTGGAGAAGTATTAGGAAACCTCAGAAGAGGCCAATTGATAATATACCTACAAATTCAGGAACTTTGTAGCTGACAAATTTGGGATTTGGGATTGCTTCACAAAGTAAGGTGTTAAAATTGAGCTACACTAAAAACAGGATGATTGTCTAAAGTTGAATGTCCTGTTTTTTTTTGTTTTTTTTAAGGGCTGATTTCAATACAAATTATTCCACGTTTTTTTTTTTAATTCTTTGACTATTGGGAGCATAGTATGTTTGGTAATAGCTGTTTATGTTTATTTTTGGCTTTGACAAAGGAACTACAAAAATGATTCGGAGTAGTCCAAATTTTTTCCATTTATAATTATAAGTTTATCATTTCTAAATTTACTCACCGGAATGTCCACTTCCAATTGATTTTTTTTATAATCAGGATTGTTAAAATTTTGACAGTCTTACCAATTGGAAGGACTGTCAAAATTTTGACAATCCTACCACAGTCAAAAAAATATATGTTAATTTTTTAGGACTGTCAACATTTTGACAGTCCTTCCAATTGATAGGATTGTCAAAATTTTGACAGTTCGAAAGGGAGGGCTACGCGAGGTGACACGAGAGCTGGGTTGCGTGGAGGCCGGAAGGGGGGACGAGGCGGAGGAGCGGGAGGGGGAGGGGGAGGAGGAGGAGGAGGCGGAGGCGCGCGCGCAGTGGAGGACTGGGCCGCTGCTGAGCGCTGGGGCGGCGGTGAACGGTAGGGACGGTTGTAAACCCCCTGATTTTTCAGATTTTTAAAACAGAATTTTTCAGAATTTTCTGGGATTTTCGGGAATTTTTACTAATTAAAAACAAGGTATTTTCGGCTTTTAAATAAATTAAATATTTTTAAAATATATTAAAATATTATGAAAATAATATTTTTGGGTGTAAAATAAAATATAATTTTTCTGGAATTTATTGGACCCCGAAAACATTTTTAAAAGCTCAAAAACTATTTTTAATTAAAAATTAAATTAAACCGGGTTCAAACCGGGCTGAACCCGGTCCAACCGAACCGGACAGGACCGCACCCCTGACCCTAACGGGTCGGATTAGGTCTGCCCAACCCGCGACCCGAACCCGCTTCCCCTCTCCCCCACGACTCGCACCCTGCCCGCTTTCTCCGGCGCCCCGCTCGGCCACGCTCCGCCCCGCCCGGCCACGCGCCCCCGCCCGCATCCTCCGGCGCTCCGCCCGCCCCGCTCCGCTCCGCCCGGCCACGACCCCCTCCTCCGCCCTATTTAAACACCCCTGCCCCTGCCTTCGACCCGATCCCTCCACCACCACGCCGCCACCGCCTCCCGCCTCGCCGCCGACGACGTCGCCCCCGCCCCGCCAGCCTCCTCCGGGCAGCAGCTGCCGGCGCCTCCTTCCTCCTCTCCCTCCCAGCACCAAGCAGTCAGCCGCAGCAGCAGCCGGCCCCGCCTCGCCGCCGACGACAGCGCCCCCGGCCTCCCTCCGGCCCGCCTCCGGCCGCCGCAGCTCCGGCAGAGCCTAGCCCTAACCCTAACCCTAGATCCGACTCGGACACGACTCGGACACGCGAATTCTCAGTTTCTGGAGCCCTGTTCAGGTACCCGTTCTCTCTACTCGTTGACCCGTTTTTGGTTCCGTCTGTTGCAACGCGAACCCTGCGTGACCCTCTCGATGCCCGTGCAACCCGCTCGGTGCATCGCGTCCTGTGGCGATCGCGAACCGCGATCCAAAAACAGGAAAAATAACGCCCTGTTTCACCCCAGAACTGAGTACGCCCCGCCAAACGGGACGACTTGGTCGTGTGCGGTCTTCACCGATACGTGCGCGCCGTTGATACAGACGTGCGGGATTTCGCAGAAGTTGATTTGGATGTGCGTGCACACCGGAATCAACGCGTATCCGCCGACACCGTCCCGTATCCGTCTGTTCTGGAACGCGTCGTAACTTTGTGTAAACACGTCGGATCGAAACGAAACTTGCGCCATTGGACTCGTAGCGATACGCTGCTCCTGTGACCCAAGTTTGGTTCGATTCTGAAAACGTTGACAAAATCGCGTATCGTGGGCCCCACAGGCTCCACTTGACGGACGATTTTGTGATCGGCTCATCGGAATCCAATTCTGGAAGTTCCGTTGGGTTCGTATCATCGTTCTGGACCTATTGACACTAAGTTTGACGAATTTGGAGAACTTTATCCCTGATACATTTTTCGGTGCGAAGCGGGCCACATGTGGGCCACGCTTTGACCCAAAATTGTCATTTTTGCCCTTGTCTCCAAATTGGACTCAAGAACAGACGTTTCTAGCTATTTGATATCTTCTGAGCATGATGGTAATATTTGTTTCAGCATTCGGAGACGTTTCTGGAGATTTCACGAATACCAGAGCCATAGTTGGAAACCAAACACCAGGCAAGTGTACCTTGCCAAACTTGCAGTAGTTATCTGACATTGTTCTTGATTTATTTATATATATATATATATATATATATATATATATATATATATATACTTCTGTGATGTGCATAGTCAGCCCAGTACCGTGTGACATTGCTTAGCGTCCGATTATAGTCGGGTGCCAACACCGTACGCGGAGTTGTGTAACGTCACCTAGAGATGGATATCGTGACCCTTTACATTCTCGTACTTGCATTATCAAGTACGTTATACCCAGGACACCTGACACTATTCATGAGACAGAATCTTCCTGAGATATTCATGGTGATTCTGTATATGATACAGGTTTCATGACATAGACATTATATTCTTAGATCTTATTATGACTTACTGCATTAGTTTTGATCTTGCGTGTCATGGACATGAGACGTGTGATTACATTGGGTGGGGAGAGACACACAGGCTACAGGTTGATTATATTATGACGGTGTCGTAGTCTCCCTTTTGAGCTAGACAAACCACATGATATCGCTGCTACCGGCTCCCCGACACAGAGCTTGTAGTGGTCTCAGCCTGAATTCTAGTGCTGCTCTCATCTTGCATTTCACTTAGCTGGTTACATATTTACCTATTGTTTCATTTACTATTGCACTGCATTTATTTTGGCTTGTATTATCTGTACCTTGCTATGTCCCCCGAGGACCTGGATCCGGATTATGTCCCCAGGATTAGCAGACGAGATCTACCCCAAGGTATACGGGACATGAGCATTAGCAGGAGCAGAAGCAGGAGCAGGTGCATACAGTGGAGCAGAACCAGGAACCGAGGACTAGGTGATTGCCATGAATTTTTCTGAGTATATGTTTCTTCCATACTCAGTCTGGATGTTCTTTACATTCTTGTTTAAATGAACAATTGTATCAGACTTGAACGTCGGGTTGTTTCCCTATTTAAATTACTTGTGACTTGATGTTGTTGTTGATGTTTTATTTCCTTATGTTGACTTTGTTATATTCATTCTGTGGATGTGATTAGTAAAACCTGATCGTTGTAATACAGCTTAAGTATGCCTCGATGGATCCATTAAATTGGGTTTGTCCATCGGTGTGTGCTGCTGGTCATTGCCACGTGTCCAGTCCATCGGTATTTTGGGACTGGGACGTGACAACGGTGGCGAGCGGTGGAGGACGGGATCGCTGCTGCGCACGAGAACGACAACGAACGGTGGGGACGGCGGCGAGTGGTGGAGGAGCGGAAGGAGGAGCAGGAGGAGGAAGGTGAAGAGGGTGGACAACCCTAGTAAAATTTGGACCAATTTAAATAATTTTTTTTCATAACTGCATTAACACTAATTCTGGAATAGTATTGAATCTACTTTGTGGTGCCTTTATCACAAATCTTATTTTTTTTTTGTCATGATAATTCATTTTCTTGTCAGCTAGTGTATCTGCAAGTAGGGAAGAGATGCATCAAGCCCAATGTTGCAGTCTCCATAGATTTATCGCATGTCAGTCATGTTGAATAAAACCATTGTTTGAATAAAAACATTTGTTTCGGTGAGCATGAACATGAGAAATTATTCGGTGAGCCGGAACTAGCCTTACCTTCACTTGATGGCCTAAGAATTTGAAAAGAATCAAGACTGCTACTATATGTACTCATTTATCAAGTGGAGAGGAAAATTAAGACTTATAGTGAATCCGACTCACTGAACAATTTCCCTTATTAGATTCAGTAACGATTTTACTTTTTGTTTCTTTCTTCTCGAATTGTTTGATAATAATACTTGAGGGATGTAACAATATAAAATTACACCAAGTAACACTATACCTGTCAACTTGGCCAGACATGCCCATCCCGGCACAGGCTCACTCCAACAAATTGACCTATGTTCTGGTTCGGTTCAATTAGTCTTGGGTCCGAACTGGCTCGACCCACTATATCGAGACATGATTGATCTCATATCTCGGTCCATAAGAGGTCCATTCCGACCCAAATCCAAGTCCATTTCGACCCGACCCGACCCTACCCGACCCGAGGTTCAGTTCGTCTGAATATAAAAGTTGGCTAATTAATTACCTAAATGTAGTGAAAAATATTTTGTATATTGACCAATTATTCATAGGTATAGTAAAAACTATTTTTCAAGTTAAAATGTTATTTGTTTGATATAAAAATTAGTCACCTAGATATATTGGAAAATAGATTTTCAAGTTATAGTGAAAAATAAATTTTTTTTTTAATATTGCATGATATTATTTTATTTGGCCCAAGTCCAGTCTAGCCTAAATCCTACCTAAAGCCCAGCATAACGTGGGCCATGTGTCGGATTGGACTAGAGTTTTCCACCTTAGGTCCGGTCCGCTACAGTACATGGACCTGAGAGGTCCGGCCCGAATCCGATCCACCCAAATTTTGGACCAGATCGGACCGTCCTGGCCCACTTGACAGCTCTAAATAACAGTTGGAATAAAATTATTTAAACCTTTGTTTCTTGTCATTGTAGAAATCAATTTTTCGGAGGGATGCATAATTCATAATGTACGATAAGTCCGGTTAAGATTAAGCATCCATGGTTGGATGGTTAAAGCGTCCAATTTGTAATTGACAAATTCGTAGGTTCAATATTACTTTGAATAAATTTCTTTAAACCTTTGTTTCTTGCCATTGTAGAGATCAGTTTTCGGAGGGATGCATGACTTTAAATTTTAATTATAAAGAAGCTAACATGTAGATGTCGGAGAACTTGAAGAAGCTAAAAAACCAAAGTAAGTGTCCCACGGCAAAGTTGTTTGTTATGGTCTCCACCCCGACTTAGGGGCTGTCTGGTTTGGCAATTTTTGTCAGTTCCGAGGCTAAATAAAAAATCGTACCTGAATTTATAGTCGAGATCAGTAATTCACACAAAAATTTTCTTTCTGATATATCTCGATTCCAACGAAAATCTATATCCAATAAAAATATTGATTACAACTTCAAATATCACAAATAAAAAAGGAATAAACATCTCGTTCTGCCTTGCAATCGCAGTTGCAAACGGACATAACATATTACAATTTTAAAAGAGAAGAGGAAGGAGAAGAAGGATCTTTGTTTGTTGGGATGATGAAGATCACCGTTGCTCAAAGCAAAATTCGTACCACACGATCTGCCTCCAGGAACCAGCAAGTTCACGTAGAACTTCTGGAACGCTCGCGTCATCTCTTTTCTGGACTCGCAAGAACACCTTAGACTTTTATGACGGCACCAGCAGAACCTCTCTTCGTCTCCCTATTTTCGAACTAAATTCTCAAAGGGGCTACGAAGAAAGTATTTATAGAGAGAGGGCGAAAACCCTAGCCGCCAATCAGTTACAAAAATATATGAACGATTTAAATTCAAATCCCCAAAAAACGGATCTGAATAATTGAGCATATCTTTTCATAACTGTCAAATCCCGCAATCAGTGGGATCATGCGCCCACGCGTCTATGGACGCAGCAGCGCAACGCCTGCGCATGTGCCCGCGTAGCGCCTGTTCATGCGCCGATGCTGACGTGCTAAGTGCGACAATAAAACGTCACTTTGCGTCCAAGTCCGAGTCTTCTCAAGAGAATGACAAAAAATTCTCAAGAGAATGACAAAAAATATTAATGCTTTCTTTGAGGAGTTGATCATTTTTTCTCCTATGAAAATACCCTCACATGACACTCATCTGTCCCACCACACCCCCATGTGCACACCTTAACACATATAAAGTATTATATTGAGATACCCACTTGGTGGTGTAGTCAATGTGGGACTATTTTTATTAGTCCAAAGGAAACAACACCAACAATTTTCTTATCGGTAACCCTAGGGTGGGCATTATTCGATTTTGGACCCAAAATCGAATCGAACCAAGCAGAATAAGAGATTCGGTTCGGTTTGAAAAAAAAATCGGTTCAGTTTCGGTTATGAAAATATTAAAATTCCTTATCCGATGTCGGTCAAAAAATTAAAAATCGAAATAAGTCTTATACAATTATGTAAATATTCTCAATTCAATACATATTTTGTGATTAAAAATATGTATATTTTGAAAAAAATAATTCTATGTATGTGTTTTGAAGTACAACTTTGATAATTTAATAACTAGTTCAATTTTGAACACAACTTTGAAATACAACAAATGTGTGTATGAAAAATATAATTTTTAATATAATTTAACTATGATTTTAACTTTAGGTCCGATCCATTGAATAATAGAAATAGTCCAACTGAATAAAAAAAATATAAAAAATTGATTATTCGGTTCGATTATGATTTTGGATTAGTTTTGGTAGGATTTCGGTTTCAATTTTAAATTTTTAGAATTTTAGTTTATCAGTTTTTTATTATTTTATTATTTTAGTTATGAAACCGAAGGCTCCCCTAGGTAAACTCTCTCCAGCTCTCCTTTGGCATGGTTAATTTAGTTAGGAGGAATCGAATTTTTAGGGGATTTTTTTGGCCGCAATTTGATTTGTTGGGGGTCAACTTCAATATTGGTTATCTGTGTCTAATTTGTTAGGTCTGGATGTGGATTAATTGGTGTGGATCCAATTTTAATTTTGCTGGTTTTGCTTCTTTGCCTAATTCTTTTTTTGCCCTAATTAGGTTCTGAAAATTAAAATTGATTTGGATTGGCCGGGATAATGATTTTGTAGCATTTTTTGGCAGATGCGTTAGTTTTTCTTCTTGATCTTAAGAATTGTCAAATGGATGAATTTTTCGTACTTTGGGATGCTTAATTAAGGTTGGGTTTGGTATTGGCTAAAATATCATTCTCTATAGTTTGTTATGCTCTGTACCTAATTTTTTTTCTCTTCTTTTTGCCAGATTATGAAAGGAACTTATAAGTTGAAATTGATAGATCAATGTCCCCTAATTTGAGCAATTTGGCTAGCCCTAATTATGTGGTAGCATACTTGATCACTCATATCCTGATTGAAAATACCCTAATTTGGCTATCCCTAATTATGTGAATAAATGGCAATGATGAGGAACTTTTGTCAATCTTATCTCATATTTTTGACAACCCAAACAATTAGATTTTATTTTTTGAATCAGAGAAAAGTTGGGTGTTTGAATCAGTTAATCCTCTGACCTTATAAGGTTTATAACAATATTTTGACAGTTAATCAGTTAATCCTCTGTTTGAAGACTGCCAATTTTTTTTACATCTTAATAATAGTCTGTCAAAATTTTGATAGTCTGAGACATAGAATGAGTTCTTTGTATCAGGACTGCCAACTTTACTTTTGGGTAGGGTGCATGAACAACAAGAGGTATAACCTTAGTGCTTCTTATTACCGTTTGGTGAAACCATTTTTGAGCACTGTTATTGGGTCAGAGCTCACTCACAGTTTCTCCAGCAACCAGAACATCCTTACCCTGGGCACGCAACACGAACTGGACCCTCTGACCATCGTCAAGGCAAGCATCGACAACTATGGCAAGGCTGGCGCTATCATCTAGCACCAGTGGAGGCCAAAGTCATTCGTTACCGTCTATGAAGAAGTCGACATTGTTCTCACAACAATGAAATTAGCCCTCCTGTCAGTGGCAGTGACGGTGCCTGGCTCTCCTCCAATAACAACATAATACATCACGAAAAGAGCAAGCAGCATGACACTACAAGTGTGATGTGTCATGCTGCTATTGGAGGAAAGTAAGGTCTCACTACTCACTACTGCCACGTGGTGGGACATCCACTGAATAATTCTCCCCTGTCAGAGTTTTGGTTGCAAGAATAGAACATAACCAAAATTTTGTTATTCACAATCAGCTTAGGAGCTGTAGTGTTGAACTTGAAGCAGAGTAATTCTTGCTTTGTTTGCACATGATTATTGTGAACTAGACTTCTGTACTTATTAGACTGGTGCGAAGTATTGTAGTTTGGACTTAGACATATATATGGTTTCCAGACCCTTAAAGTACGGCAAAAATATATATTCCAGATGCTAAGAAATAGTGGATGGCTTTTTACATATTTACCAATCATACTCATGCTAAGTATTCAAGCTTTAATGTTAAGTCGGTGTCGACAAACTAGTTAACTTGACAATGTGTACTTTAAAGTAAATTATTATGTATGTAAGGAATTGTTTTTACAAAAAAATTATCCACGTGATAACAAAATTTGGTGATATTAGAGGAGGGGTACCAAGTTTTACAAATTTGCGGATAGAGATACACGTCGCCGTACCTTATGACGATATTTTTGTTTTGCACATATCTCGCCATAGTCTATGGCGATATAAGTGTGCACTAAAATCGCCGTAAGCTATGGCGACATTACTACTAACTCGTCATATGAAATGACGAGTTGTGTGATTTTTTTTTTAATTTACCAACGATCATATATCAAACGGTTATAATTTTTCCCTATTTAAGATAATGTTCACATTTTTCTCCTCCATTTCTCATTTTCCTACCATCCCTCTTCTACTAACTACTACTTCTGCTAATGTTCTCTCTCCAACATCTCCAGAATCAATTATCCAGAAGATTTCTACAAGCTATTCAAAAGCTCTCTTTCCAGAAACAATTTTTTTTCCTGCAAACTCTCTTTCACCTACAACTCTCTACAAGCTAACTAGAAGCTCTCCAGAAGCTATTTTTATCACCTACAAACTCACTTTCATCATGGATCAAATCCTAAGTGTACTATGTTCGCATGGAGGTACACTAAATGGATTATCATACGAAGGATGTATTACTCAACTTCTTTTAGCGAATCAGAATATAACATTACATAATTTATGAAATTTTATTACGATCGTTTTTTCTATCCAATATGAATTCATAATAAGATACATTTTTTTCCTCTACTTGTTTATTAATATATGTTGAAGAATCATGTAATTTTGTTGTTCGAAGTAATTTAGGTTCATCGTGTACAAATATTTACATTACACTATTATTATCAACATTTCAAGTAGACAACATTTTTCTTGTAACTAAAATTTTAACATTGGTCCTAGTACTTCAAACTAAATTGAGGATGATGATGATGAAAATAGTAACGATTTAATTAAAATTTTAGATGATAATGACGATACTAATTTAAATATTAGCACTCCTGAATTATTTGTTGGAAAAATATTTAATTTTTGTTCTAAATTTAGAAATTTTATAAGTGATGTAACAATTAAACATAATTTTACTTGTTCAGTTAGTTTGAACAGTGAACGAAAATTGTATATTCTCATGATGGACCAAATTGCTGTTGGAGAGTGTACGATAGCTAAAGCATTGGTGAAGAATGAACATTTGTTATTAGTACATTAGAAACTAGAGATTCTTGTTTAGGTGAACATTTGTTATTAGTACATTAGCTATTACTACATGAGTAAAAAAAATAAGATTATTGGTAAAATTAAAGATACCAATTTCTATAGTCTAACACACATTGTAAATGATATGCATAAAGGTCACTGAATACACATTTCATATTCTAAACCATGGAGAGCCCGGGAGATTGGATTATCTCAAATTATTGGTAGTTGTATTGATGCAAATGATAGTCTAGGTTATAATATTAGGATTTTTAGATTTTTAGAATTTCTTTTTTTTGGATTTTGAGGTTATAATTTTAGGATTTTTAGGATTAGGGTTAGGGTATTTAGGTTTTTTAGTTATAACATTTGGATTTTAGATTATAGTATTAATTTCTTAGGGTTTTTAGTGTTTTAATAGATTTTTTAGGTTATTTTTTGAGATTATGGTTATACAAATACCAAGTCTAGTAAATAAACTAGTTTGTAAGAAAATGGACAAAAATATGTACTAGATCTACCAGATAAACGTCATGAGCTATGGTGATTTAAGATTTTTTTTTTTTACAAATTACCTTTATCTTCGCTCGTGTTTCTTCTTGCAGCCCGCGCCCTCCCGTAGGATGCCACTCCTCTTCCCTTCTCTTTCTCTTTTTGTTTTCTGCTCCTCTCTTCCCTGTCCTCCCTCTCCCACCCCTCCTATTTATAAAATCAAGATGAATGCATATGATCGTTGCAGTAAAAAGCATTAAAAATTCAAATGATACATAACTCACCGACGAGTTGGATGCTATGTCGCCATAGCCTATGACGGATTGTGTATTTAATATTCTCCAGAGAATACACATGTATTTAATATTCTCCAGAGAATACACATGGATATCGCCATAGGGTACGACGATGTGCGTGCAAAACACATAGATCGTCGTAGGCTATAGCGATATGCATTTTTATATGAAAATTTGACGAACTTATTACTCTTTTAATTTCTTAAAACTTTAGTATTGTGTGGGTAATTTTTCGTTGTTGCTATGGTTATCGTCGTGATTGCTGAATAATTTAGTCAAGATCAACATTATTCACAACCAATTCAAGCTACAAATTTGAGAAAAGGGTTGGTCTCTATTTGGCTAAAGCTTAACATTGATAGAGTAAGCCAATTTGGAAGCAAACCACCTCAGACAAATTTAAGAACTAGAAAGCTTCTAGAGACGTTCATGCTTAATTTTGATAACAAGAAACAAGATCTCGCAAATTTGTTGTCCATAGTTTACTTTTGGAGAACATATATATCGAGGAAGAGAAAAAGACAGACTAGGATGGGGACTTCTGGTTGACTAGAAGCAATAACAACTTCTCGGTTACGGTTAAATCGTTTCTGGCTATGAGGAGCAGTGCTAAAGCTAAGCTGACTAGGGTAATATGCTTCGGGGATCATGCTAGCATCTGGCATGACTCGTGGATCAAGCACTTCAGCTTGATCGAGAGGGAGGGATGACAAGTCTATGAGCTTATGGGATCTACTGATGTCATGACCCGTCCTCGAATAATCGAACATGGGTTGTGGGTACGTCCAGCCTACGTCGCAGCATCGACGGTAGAACGCTGTCCAGGTCTACTATACTATCTAACAATAACGATTCACAATATATAATGTCATCTCTATATAAATATGAATACTCAATCACAATAATCTAAAGGAAGAATGAATAAGAAAATTCAGATAACATTCTAAAGAAATAAAACTAGACATGATATGAAAAAAAACACTAGCCTAGATCTCTATAAATGTCACCTCAAGTCCATAGTGTAAGAGCAGTCATGTCTATAGCATCACTCTGAAATTCCGGAATGGAGAGCACAACAATCACTGAAAAATAGTATCCAGTCAGGAATGGAGTGAACACACCTCTAAGGCTCTAACAACAGTTCCAATAAATGATAAAGACTATGTAACAGTAACTAGAGAGAAATACAAGATAAATAGAACAAGAGCAAGAAATATACAAGATATGGAATACTGTAAATAAATACAAGAATAATGAGTATCATATACAAGAATCAAGAATACCACTCGCTAAGTGAGTGAGTACTAGCTTTAACATGTGATTGGCTTGGGAACTTGCACAAGGATTAGGGCCTGATTAATCATACGTGCGGTGTATGATCAACACTCACAAGGACATGTATAAGGAGGGGTATGGTCACATATCTACACTAACACTCTTCGTCCCCGATTGGTATAGTGGATCCAACCATGGCACGCTACGACACGGGATTCCATGAGAAGGTAGCAAATCTTCCTATAAATCGGTGTCTATACATGTACAAGAATCACAAGACATGCACAAGAGTAATAAGGCTTGCACAAGATACACAAGGAATAACATCTCATGACGGGATCCGAAAATACCAATCCATGTAACCATGTGTCAAGAAATCGAGTATAACTACACTAGATACAAGAAACATAGAAGATATCATAAATGAGAAACTGTCAGAGAATGTACTCGCCTGGAATATGGGGTGAAGTATCAAACCATATCCGTATCAGTGCTTCAATGACCTAAATATGGAATATCATATCAATAAAATATTTTGCAATGATAAGGAAGTTAAACTAGTTAATTTCTAGGTCTTCAAGTAATCTCTAGGTCAAACTAGGCCAAAACAGTCAAACTATGTCAATTCTAGGTCAAACTTGGTCAACACAATCAAACTACGTCATTTTCTAGTTTCTAGATTAATTTTACCTATTTACAAGGTTTATAAAGTTATACTAGGTCTTAACAAGTCACTATTTGATTTTTAGGTGCTAACTAGGTCAAACTAGTCAATACTAGTTAATAGTAGGCCAATACTATTTTTCTAGGCTATACTAATAAGTTACTAGCATATATTACCCTAATATATACTTCTACCTATAATTTCTAGCAATACCTTGGCTTATAGCTATTTACCTTACCTGTATCATTGTATCTTAATCTGTATCATACATTTACCTAATACCTTAGCCCGTATCTCAAATACCTTAACTATTAATCAATACTTTAGTTCTAGAGTCAATACCTTAGCTAAACTAGGTTTCTAGTCCATACTAGTCAATACCTACCTTGCTAATATCCAAGTTTCTAGACTAATACCTTAGTCGTATCACCAATATCTCAACTATGGGTCAATATCTTGCTAATACTAGGTTTTAAAGTCATACTAGTTAGCTATGATATAATAATATTATATATACTATATAGATATACTAATATATACAATAACTTAGTCTAACACTTAATACCTAGCCAATACCTTAGTATTACCCTATTACCTTAACCAATATCTTAACATATTACACTGTATCCTAGTTTCTATACTAATACCTTAGCTAATACCATTATCTTGACGAATACCCAATACCTTAACTCATACCTTGGTACCTAATCCATCATCCAAGCTAGACACTACCCTTACCATGGTATCTTAATCCAATACCTAATATCATAACCTTACATTAGTATCCTAGTATTACCTCATACTAGTTCTAATATTTTGGTATCTTGGTATTCTAAATACCTTGATACATCCTAGGTTACAACACTCTAATTTACTCCACACATATCCCACTTGTTTGTACATGGTACCATGGTACCACATTATGTATCATATAATACCAACCTCCAAGATACTAACCCATGACCATAACCAACAATCACTTGATATCCATACTACCTAGGCTCATAGGATGTCACGTCCCGATCTCCCGCAGGCTAATCCGCCGTCCCCGTTGGGAACGAATCACTGTTCCAGCGCTCCCGCAGGACGATCGCTTGACCCATCTAGGCGTGATGCCGCACGAGCATAAGATGCGCCCAGCCACTGGGAACGAATCACCGTTCCAGCGCTCCCGCAGGACGACCGATTAGCCTGCGGGAGATCAGGGCGTGACATAGGATACACAAAATGCCTATGTCGTATAGTCAGTTCTCTACTTGTAACCAATACTGCACATATTAGACTTATTCAATAAATTCTAGGATTAAAGTATGTCGTAGCCCTTTGTATTAGCTTTCCGAAACTTCAAACGAATCGCATTTTCGTGTCCGGAAGCTCCTAGAATCACGAAAACACCGAAATACATTCATTTTTCAGACACCTGACACTCAAACAGTTTTACAGAAAGTTTCAGAACGAATTTGGCCTATTAATTTATATATTTGGAAAGCTAACTTCGATACAGTTCTTTATAAAAAAGGGAGATTAATCGGAGTCCTGAGGTAGGAGTTATGACATTTCTAAGTTGCTATAACTGCTAAAAACGAGACTGAATACTATATGAATTTGGACTGTTTTGGACAAAAGAACACATGTATATACCCAATTTACCAAATTCACCTATACGTATCATGGCAAATCATGATACAGACTCTATGTGTCCAATTTTGGACACAAGAACACCTTAACACCATCAAATAAACATCAATAGTCCTCATTAGGACACAATACACGCACTCAATGGACACAATTGGAGTTTTTTTCCAATTTAGTCCCAAAATCATGACACCAACGTAGATTTACCAAATTGAGGGCTCATAGTGCCTAAATCTACCATTGGGAAGTCAAATTTAACCATGAGAAGGTTCCTACATGTCTAAGGGGTATTCCTAACCATGAATTTGATGAAATTGAGAGAATTATCTAGTGTTTTGGTAGCCTATTTGGAGAATTCCGAATTTGGACACAGAAGAGATGAGTAGGATACGATCTCCTAGCAAGCTCCTCTCCTATGGATCTTCTTGTGCTCTCCAATGCTTTAGGCCTTCATGATGGTGAGAATGAGTGGAATTGGAAATGGATTGAGTGGAATTGGTTGGGAATTGAGTTTGCTTGGGGAAGAAGAAGCTTTGAAAAAATGAGTCTAATGAGTGAAATGAATGGATGAACCATAAATTAAACTTCTCTTATAGTAAGGTTTGGTCATACCAAAATATCAAGTTTGTCCCTCTCCATTTGTCATGAATGGAATCTAATTAACTAAATGAATGAATCTCTACAACTAAGAGGAATATTCTATTCATGACAACTAAGTTTAATTAATTCTAATTACTAGAGTCATGACTAACAATAATTAGCACTAACTAACACTAATATAATTCTAGACAATCACTAATATAAAATAATATATAAAAAATTTAACAACATGCAAAATTACCAAAATACCCCTATGGTGGAAAATGGTAGTTACAATCATACCCACTTAGAAAAATTTCGTCCACAAAATTTAAGGTATGTACTAGTACCAGAAGGAGATAGAACATCCAGAGATTATACGTTACCTCCCAAGGTAACGGGATCAAGGAATTCTTCGTAACATGAAAAATAGGGAACATGAAGTGTTTGATGATCAGAAAATACGATCATCTACAATAGTTTAGGAAGAGTTCCTCAAACATCTTTCAGGATATAAACAAGAAGCTTATAAACAGTTTCTCTCCTAAATTCTAGGATTAAGGACAAGAATTACTACAATAGATTCAATCTCTAAGGTTCTAACTTCTAACTCATTTACTAGAAGATGGTAGAATGGAACGACTGGTGTTGCATTGTAAGAACATGGTTCTTGGCAATCAATACTAACACTTAAGGACATGCTCTAGATCAAAAAGAACTTCACCGTTTAAAACAGTGATGAAGAGGAATACCCTAAGACTAATATCATAAACCCCAACTCTAGGTACCTTGTTACCTTATCTTCCTTAATATCTTATCCTTATCTTATTCTAATCTCATCCTATCACAACACAATCTCCCTAGACACTAGGATACTTATCTATTACTTGGTACTCACTGGGATACCTATGTATCATGATACTTAATTTAACACTTAACCCAATGAACATTATATAATTGGTACCCTCACATACCAATGGTTCACAACCCTAATACACTCACTAGACACCTAGGATATTGTAAGCCCCCTGATTTTCAGGAATTATTAATTTGGACTTTTCACAATTTTCTAGAATTTTCGGGATTTTTTCTGTAATTAAAACCTAGGCTCTTTGTAATTAAATGATTTTTATTTGCTGTTAATTGCTATATTATGAAAATAATATTTTTGTGTGTAAAACGAAAAACTGGACTAAGGGTAATTTTTCTGGAATTTATTGGGCCCCGGACCTATTTTTATTCACCTCAAAACTATTTTATTAATTATTTCACTATTATTATTTATTCAATTAATTATTTTATTATTTATATCCTTAACCCAGCCCAGCCTAACCCGGCCCGTGGGCTATCGGGTCGGGTCGGGTCGGCCAGACCCGAACCCGTCGCCCGACCCGCGAGCCCCTCTCCCCTGACCCGGTCGATCCCCCGCGTCTCCCGCCGGATCCGCCGGCCGCGTCGCCCGGCCACCTCGTCCGACCCCCGTGGCCACGTCTCCACCCCCTCCGCCTCTCCCGGCCGACCCCCCCGCCTAGCTCCCCTATAAAACCCCTCCGAGTCTCCCCTCCGGTCACTCCCTCATCGCCACCCTCGCCCTAGCGCCGCCCAGACCCCGCCGCCAGACTCTGGCCTCCCCTCCAGCGCCGCCCAGACCCCACCGTCAACGCCACGAGCTGCCAGCCTCCACGTGCCCGTGCCGCCGCCTCCGCCCAGCCTCGCCGGCGCTGCCCCAGCCCCCTCCGGCCCGCCTCCGGCCGCCTGAGCTCCACAGAACCCTAACCCTAGGTTTTGGGTCGTGTCGGACACGTGTCGGACACGGTGTATTTCGGGTTTTTCGAACCCTGTTCAGGTACGCGTATCTCCCTGCTCGTTTACCCGTTTTCGATTTCGTCAGTTGCGTCGCGTAGCCTGCGTGACCCTCTCGGTGCCCGTGCAACCCGCTCGGGGCATCGCGTCCTGTGGCGATCGCGAACCGCGATCCAAAAACAGGAAAAATAACGCCCTGATTCACCCCGGAACCGAGTCCGCCCCGCCAAATGGGACGACTTGGTCGCGTGCGGTCTTCACCGATACATGCGTGCCGTTGATACGGACGTGTGGGATTTCGCAGAAGTCGATTCGGATGTGCGTGCACACCGGAATCAACGCGTATCCGCGGACACCGTCCCGTATCCGTCAGTTCTGGAATGCGTCGTAACTTTGTGTACACACGTCGGATCAAAACTTGCGCCATCGGACTCGTAGCGATACGCTGGTCCTGTGACCCAAGTTTGGTTCGATTCTGAGAACATTGACAAAATCGCGTATCGTGGGCCCCACAGGCTCCACTTGACGGGCGATTTTGTGACCGACTCATCGGAATCCAATTCTGGAAGTTCCGTTGGGTTCGTATCATCGTTCCTGACCTGTTGACACTAAGTTTGACGAATTTGGAGACCTTTGTCCCTGACATATTTTTTCGGTGCAAAGCGGGCCCACATGTGGACCCCGTTTTGACCCGAAATTGTCGTTTTTGTCCTTGTCTCCAAATTGGACTCAAGGACAGGCGTTTCTAGCTAATTAATATTTTCTGGATCTAATGGTGATGTTTATTTCAGCAACCGGAGTACCGCCTGCAAATTCTGCTGAAGTCAGAGCTACAATTGGAACCGGAACCACATGCAAGTGTACCTTGCCAAACCCTGCAGCTTGCTACTTATTTTCCTTGACTTATTCATACATCAGTGGGCAAGTAGAGCTTGCCAACTCGCAGTAATTTCTGTTATAGTACTTTGCTTGAGTTCCTTGTACATACATATATAATCTTGATTTAACTGTTCAACCCAGGACTGTGTGACTTACTTAGCGTCCGATTATAGTCGGGTGCCAACCCCGTATGCGGAGTTGTGTAAAGTCACATAGACATGGATATCGTGACCCTTTGCATTCTCGTACTTGCATTATCAAGTACGTTTTACCCAGGACACCTGACACTATTCATGAGACAGAATCTTCCTGAGATATTCATGGTGATTCTGTATAGGATACAATTTTCATGACTTATTCCTTTGCTTAGATATTATATGACTGGATGCATTAGTTATGATCCTGTATGGCATGGACATGAGACGTCGTGAACATGAGATGCATGATTACATTGGGTGGGGAGAGACACACAGGCTACAGGTTGATTATATTATGCCGGCGTCGTAGTCTCCCATTGTGAGCTAGACAACCACATGATATCACTGCTACCGGCTCCCCGACACAGAGCTTGTAGTAGTTTCAGCCTGAGTTCTAGTGATGCTCTCAACTTGCATATCACTTAGCTGGTTACATAGTTTACCCTATTGTTTCATTTATTTCCTGCACTGCATGATTATGGCTTGAGCTTTCTTGTACCTTGTTATGTCCCCTGAGGACCTGGATCCGGATTATGTCCCCAGGTATAGCCGAAGAGATCCATCCAGAGATACACCGTACAGGAGCACTTCCAGGAGCTGTACCAGGACCTGAGGACGAGATCGCACCAGATGACTTCTCCTGAGCATTGGCTGTATATAGTCAGTTATTTCTGTTTCTGTTTCTATTTCCAGTTCATTTATTTCCTGTCTATTTGCTTGATGTATCAGACTTGTTCTCGGATTGTTCCCCGAGACACTTTTATTGAGATTGTTAGTTTATATTATTTGCATTTATTCTGGCATTTAATCTGTGATTATCTGTTGTGGATGAGATTAGAATAACCTGGGACTTGTAACATTTGCTCTATTTACTGTTAGACTACAGCTTAAGCATGCCCTGATGGATCCATTAAATTGGGTTGTCCATCGGTGCGTGCTGCTGGCCATTGCCGCGCATCCAGTCCCTCGGCATTTTGGGACTGGGGCGTGACATGGTTTTTTTGGTGGCCAATGCAGGTCAACGACTAAATTGTTCGGTTTCAACTTAGGGACCGAACATGCTTGCAATAAGAACAGGATAAGTTTTAGGATCTCATCCACTTGCTTGAATCGTTC
The DNA here is from genome assembly GCA_036927795.1 of Iris macrosiphon. NCBI lineage: Eukaryota > Viridiplantae > Streptophyta > Magnoliopsida > Asparagales > Iridaceae > Iris > Iris macrosiphon. Next base: position 17,324,847 of record JAYESA010000015.1, on the reverse strand, counting down.
TTGACATTTATCTCGGATTCGAATTAATTCCTTGACTTGCATCCTGCCTTGATTCCTGTGCGCCTCTTATCGTTTATTTTGGATGCAGAGTAATGGATCTACCAGCAAGCGACGAGATTCCTACAAGATCACCACGAGATGCTGTGATAAACCAACAAGCTCTACCAGCACCCGAACCGAGACCACCCTTGGTACCACAAGCAGCACTCTTCCAACAGGCCCAGCAACAGCAGAGGAATCCGCCACAAGGACGCGGATAAGCTTTCGCGATGCCTATGGAGAACGCGCAGACTCGTGGAGTAGCTAATGCGCGTAAGTGATTTGTAGCTGCCGTTTCTAGTCTTGTTTTAGCTCGTGCCTATTTGGTTCGTGACCTCAGCCCCAACCTAGTAATTTTGAACTTGCTAATAACCTGGTATGCTTTTATATTTGATAACTGTAGAGATTGTAGAGTCTTTTGTTATTGTACTTATTGTGTGTTGTTTTGTGAACTTGAATAATTTGTACCTCCTTTCATCATCTAGCGCACTTAATTTTGCTGTACTTGACTTATGCTGCTATTCTATAGTCTAGTTTTGCAAGCTTACTCTTTATCGGGCTTGTTCATGACATATGTGTTATTGGGGCCTGATCAACCCCACTAATACAAATGTCTATTCAGAATCAGTGTACTACGGTCTGATCAACCTTAGTGCATTTTGGTTCGCACTTCGCACAACTACTTTACGTGGATTGAGATATATAGTTGGCTAGTATACTTGCCCTCTAGATATGTCCGAGCATATCGTATCAGTTACATAACTGTACTAATACGAGCATGCGAACAAATGATTACCAGAGTAGGATTTCAATCCACAACTGCTTGACAATTCCTATTTGAATTCTTTAAACGCCTTGATCCCGATACTTCTATTCTATCACCTCACCCTTGAACTCTTTAAAGTTTGATATATAGACATTACTAGATAGACCCCACAGGTCGGTCGCATTGATGATGACCCTTTTATATATGATTAAGGGAATACCATAGGTGATGTGTTTGGTGTTAAAGACTTAAGGATTCAATACCATGATTAAATAAGTTGGGACATAGCTTTATTAGATGTATAGCCTTAGATGATAGATGGGTAAATTCTAAGTTGGGTAGAGACCGCAATGTTCACTTGAGAGGAATCCTTTAGACTGTAATCAAGTGAGATTGGATAGAGAGAACCCTACCATATTTTAATTTCGAGGACGAAATTTTTACAAGTTTGGTAGATTGTAAGCCTCCTGATTTTCAGGAATTAATAATTTGGACTTTTCACAATTTTCTGGAATTTTCGGAATTTTTTCTGTAATTAAAACCTAGGCTCTTTGTAATTAAATGATTTTTATTTGCTGTTAATTGCTATATTATGAAAATAATATTTTTGTGTGTAAAACGAAAAACTGGACTTAGGGTAATTTTTCTGGAATTTATTGGACCCCGGACCTATTTTTATTCACCTCAAAACTATTTTATTAATTATTTCACTATTATTATTTATTCAATTAATTATTTTATTATTTAAATCCTTAACCCAGCCCAAGGCCCAGCCCAGCCCAGCCTAACCCGGCCCGTGGGCTATCAGGTCGGGTCGGGTCGGCCAGACCCGAACCCGTCGCCCGACCCGCGAGCCCCTCTCCCCTGACCCGGTCGATCCCCCGCGTCTCCCGCCGGATCCGCCGGCCGTGTCGCCCGGCCACCTCGCCCGACCCCCGCGGCCACGTCTCCACCCCCTCCGCCTCTCCCGGCCGACCCCCCCCCCGCCTAGCTCCCCTATAAAACCCCTCCGAGTCCCCTCCGGTCACTCCCTCACCGCCACCCTCGCCCTAGCTCCGCCGCGCCGCCGCCAGACTCCGGCCTCCCCTCCAGCGCCGCCCAGACCCCGCCGTCACCGCCACGAGCCGCCAGCCTCCACCTCCCTCCTCACCGGCAGCAGCAGCAGCAGCAACGCCTCCTGCCGCCCACCTCCGGCCGCCGTGCCCGTGCCGCCGCCTCCGCCCAGCCTCGCCGGCGCCGTCCCAGCCCCCTCCGGCCCGCCTCCGGCCGCCTGAGCTCCACAGAACCCTAACCCTAGGTTTTGGGTCGTGTCGGACACGGTGTATTTCGGATTTTTCAAACCCTGTTCAGGTACGCGTATCTCCCTGCTCGTTTATCCGTTTTCGATTCCGTCAGTTGCGACGCGTAGCCTGCGTTACCCTCTCGGTGCCCGTGCAACCCGCTCGGGACATCGCGTCCTGTGGCGATCGCGAACCGCGATCCAAAAACAGGAAAAATAACGCCCTGATTCACCCCGGAACCGAGTCCGCCCTGCCAAATGGGACGACTTGGTCGCGTGCGGTCTTCACCGATACGTGCGTGCCGTTGATACGGACGTGTGGAATTTTGCAGAAGTCTATTCGGATGTGCGTGCACACCGAAATCAACGCGTATCTGCGGACACCGTCCCGTATCCGTCAGTTCTGGAATGCGTCGTAACTTTGTGTACACACGTCGGATCGAAACGAAACTTGCGCCATCGGACTCGTAGTGATACGCTGGTCCTGTGACCCAAGTTTGGTTCGATTCTGAGAACGTTGACAAAATCGCGTATCGTGGGCCCCACAGGCTCCACTTGACGGGCGATTTTGTGACCGACTCATCGGAATCCAATTCTGAAAGTTCCGTTGGGTTCGTATCATCGTTCCTGACATGTTGACACTAAGTTTGACGAATTTGGAGACCTTTGTCCCTGACACATTTTTTCGGTGCAAAGCGGGCCCACATGTGGACCCCGTTTTGACCCGAAATTGCCGTTTTTGCCCTTGTCTCCAAATTGGACTCAAGGACAGACATTTCTAGCTAATTAATATTTTCTGGATCTAATGGTGATGTTTATTTCAGCAACCGGAGTACCGTCTGCAAATCCCGCTGAAGTCAGAGCTACAATTGGAACCGGAACCACAGGCAAGTGTACCTTGTCAAACCCTGCAGCTTGCTACTTATTTTCCTTGACTTATTCATACATCAGTGGGCAAGTATAGCTTGCCAACTCGCAGTGATTTCTGTTATAGTACTTTGCTTGAGTTCCTTGTACATACATATATAATCTTGATTTAACTGTTCAACCCAGGACCGTGTGACTTACTTAGCGTCCGATTATAGTCGGGTGCCAACCCCGTATGCGGAGTTGTGTAAAGTCACATAGACATGGATATCGTGACCCTTTGCATTCTCGTACTTGCATTATCAAGTACGTTTTACCCAGGACACCTGACACTATTCATGAGACAGAATCTTCCTGAGATATTCATGGTGATTCTGTATAGGATACAATTTTCATGACTTATTCCTTTGCTTAGATATTATATGACTGGATGCATTAGTTATGATCCTGTATGGCATGGACATGAGACGTCGTGGACATGAGATGCATGATTACATTGGGTGGGGAGAGACACACAGGCTACAGGTTGATTATATTATGCCGGCGTCGTAGTCTCCCATTGTGAGCTAGACAACCACATGATATCACTGCTACCGGCTCCCCGACACAGAGCTTGTAGTAGTTTCAGCCTGAGTTCTAGTGATGCTCTCAACTTGCATATCACTTAGCTGGTTACATAGTTTACCCTATTGTTTCATTTATTTCCTGCACTGCATGATTATGGCTTGAGCTTTCTTGTACCTTGCTATGTCCCCTGAGGACCTGGATCCGGATTATGTCCCCAGGTATAGCCGAAGAGATCCATCCAGAGATACACCGTACAGGAGCACTTCCAGGAGCTGTACCAGGACCTGAGGACGAGATCGCACCAGAGGACTTCTCCTGAGCATTGGCTGTATATAGTCAGTTATTTCTGTTTCTGTTTCTATTTCCAGTTCATTTATTTCCTGTCTATTTGCTTGATGTATCAGACTTGTTCTCGGATTGTTTCCCGAGACACTTTTATTGAGATTGTTAGTTTATATTATTTGCATTTATTCTGGCATTTAATCTGTGATTATCTGTTGTGGATGAGATTAGAATAACCCGGGACTTGTAACATTTGCTCTATTTACTGTTAGACTACAGCTTAAGCATGCCCTGATGGATCTATTAAATTGGGTTGTCCATCGGTGCGTGCTGCTGGCCATTGCCGCGCATCCAGTCCCTCGGCATTTTGGGACTGGGACGTGACAGATATGCTTATGTATACTCATGTGACACAACTATATGCATAATATCCAATTGGCACCTCACACTGCAATGGTATATAAGTAATTATCTTACCTTAACATCTCTTTCATAAAATCATGTATATACTCTGTCAACAGGTTCCTGTCTATTTCCTACTATGATACTCCATAACACTTAACTTGGTTGCTAGACTTGGTACTAACACTAGTCATATACTCATGACACCCAACTACCCTGCACTCATGTATCCTATTGATACACACTGATCATTCTAGGAAACTATCTGTAGGATACCTCTCTAAATTTCTGCCACTGTCCATATAAGACATAACTCTTATATGTGACGCTCATGATACCCTCATACTAAGATACTCCAGTATCTCCTCTGTAAATAATATACTAGACACTAGGTTACTTGTATCTTAAATCTCTCTGATACTTGGTAACCTGAGATACTCTAAGTCTTGGAATTTACAAACACTCCCTCAAGGCCAATTGACACTACACAGGAGCAATATCAACAATTATTTCGCTTCCTACACTTGTCACCATCTCTCCTTAACATACTAGGTTGAAACCCTACTATCTGAAAACTACGTCTCACTCTAGTATAACACACAAACACTGATGCAAACACTTAATAATAGTCACCCTACCCTAGAAACAAGAGACACTAATTTCACTCATTGGTTAAAATTTATCTGATACTCCTCTTATTTTGGTATCTGGGTACAACCCATACCCTAACACCTAACAATCACTCTAGGATACTCACATGTATCTTGGTACCAATGTAAACATATAAATACTTTCTACTCACTATGGCACTAACACACTACTATATCACACTGGTACAATTATATCCATCATACGGTTCACTGATACATAACTACTCTCATACTCCAATACACTAGCAATAACCACCTCACTGAAACTTACCCCTACTCAGTTTACACTTCTCTTACTGTCTGAAACACCTGCACCTTACTCCCCATGATACTCTTCCAAACCTTTCCTCAATATTACACTGATGCACCTTTACTATCACATAAATAATACTCACTGATACTAACTGGCACACTACACATATCACCTGTTACTCATCATAATCTTGATACATTCTGAATACTTGTCCTCTCTAGGCACTCTTGTACACAGACACTAACTTCATAACTATACTTAACACTCACAACATTGCTCATAAACACTCACTCTACTACTTCCACTCCTGACACTAGCTCACTCACTAGATCACTTCATTACACTCACTAGCACCCATAATCACATGCATCTAATGCACTAGTTATTTACTTTTATGATACACGTCTCACTTACACACTCACAGGTAGACACATGATTCCATATATATATATATATATATATATCCATACCTACTATACTTGAACCTACCAACTGATACACTAATCAGTGGTACACCAAAACATACCTTCCATGACCAATTTTGACACTTCTCAACCTATGACATTGGTATTTTTAATACCCAGACCCCACTTCCTGGTACTTCACTTCACCACTCTTGCACTCACTCACACATCACTCATTATGCACTTGTGCACACAATTCTAGACACTCTACCTCCTTCCTCCATATATCACCCCCTAACACATCAACACCCTTAAGTACTAGGTGATGTACCCTACGATCTCTATTTTCCATGTGCGTGTCGGTTCTGACCACGTTGATAGCGCATCGGTATAGTTGATGTGATTATTGGGATTGGGAAGATCCAGCGATGGTCGAATCAAGTGCATGATGACTAACACTGATGCGACTAGCAATGCTACTACTACCGATGTCGGGAATGCATTGGCGGGACCAACGGGTACTGGCACGACGATTTCTTTGATTCGACTCATCGATCTGCGGTTGGACGGACCAGATGGCCACTCAACATGGCGGAAGAAGGTTGAGAAAATACTTCGGGGAATGCGGTTGTCTAAGCATCTGACTGACAACCCTTCGGAGACGATTGATCCCACATTTGAACAGTGAAAGACGGGATAGTCGACTGTTTACACAGTTGATGAACTCAATGGAACCATCGGTGTAGGACATGGTTCAAAACACGGACACGATAAAGGAGTTATGGGAGGTCCTATCGACGACATTTGATGGAAAACGCGACTTGTCTCGTAACTTCGACTCGGTCGTCGGTGTCTACCAGGCAGAATAGGGTGACAAGTCTCATAAGGACCACTTCCGGGCGTTTAAGGCTATGGTCGATGAAGTTGACCGTGTATTACCTCTGACGACGGATATCAATGAAGTAAGGGCTCAACGTGAGCAGCTTCATGTCATGGCATATCTTGCCTCTCTCCGTCCTGATGCAGACTCAGCTCGCTCTCAGATCATTGCTGGAGCTGAGGTTCCATATCTAATGGAAGCTTATTTTCGTGTCCTACGGGCAGCAAAGGTTTGCGAGACCTCTCCAAGTGATGTTCCTGCTGATCGATCTGCTCTGGGAGCCGCTCGTAGTGGATTTCGTGGTGGTCGTGGTGGACGACGTGGTGGCCGGAATGTTGGCTGGGATGGTGGACGAGACATTGGCGATCGTGATGGAGGTCGACTGCGCACCTGCATCAACTGTGGTCTACAGGGTTATTTCCAATGGCAGTGTACTAAAGCTCCTGCCGCCAATGTCACCTCAGATACTCCTGATCTTGGCGACCGATCCGTACAAATGACTGATGAAGCATATGCAGACTTTGTTGAGTTTCAAGCTCAACGTCGAGTGAAGCTTCTACTTCTGGATCCACCGTAGGGTACTCAGCGACATGTGTGGTACAATCAAAGCAGTGGGTCCTCGATTCTGGTGCGTCTGCTCACTTGACAGGCGACACAGGTATAATACAAAATTATTACCGGTTGGTCGTATGTCTAATATTACATGTACCAACGGTGGTTCGTTGAGAGTCCGTGAAAAATGATTTGTCCGTCTTTCTTCGGAAATGTCACTACATTCTGTATTACATACACCTGAAAACCCATTCAGCTTACTCTCAATTAGATTACTCGTGATATGCATTGCTCGGTAACATTCTTTTCTGATGGTTGTGTTTTTCAGGACCTAAAGACTGGAAAGACTATCGGTAGGGAACATGTGGCTGGAGGCTTGTACTTGTTTGACGAACCTTTCTCTGTTGTCTGTGCTGGTGTGAAACTTGATCCTTTTGAGTTACACTGCCGGTTAGGACATCCTTCTGTCCAAGCACTTCAGAAAATGTATCCATCTTTAGATGCTTCATGTTCTTTTTATTGTGAGTCATGTAGTTTGGCTAAGCATTACTGGGTTTCCTATCCAGTCGGTCTAAATAAAGTTGCTTCCGCTCCTTTTGAGTTGGTACATTCTGATATATGAGGACCTTGTCCAGTTGAATCTGTGATAGGATTCAAGTACTTTGTTACCTTTGTTGATGACTACTCACGTGTCACTTTTGTTTATCTCATAAAAAATTGCTCCGAATTATTTAATATTTGATACAATTTTTATGCGAAAATTAAAACACAATTTGGTGTTGCGGTTAAAAGTGTTCGGAGTGACAATGGTCGTGAGTATATGTCCCGTGAGTTTGTTTTGCATCTGTCTCGGAATGACATCATCCACCAAACTTTACGTCCTTACATACCACAACAGAATGGTGTGGCTGAACGCAAGAATTGTCATCTCTCAGAAACACCACGTACTCTTATGTTCCAAGCACGTACTCCCAAAAAAATTTGGTCGGATGCCGTTCTTACGGCTTGCTATATAATTAATCGCATGTCGTCGTCTGTTCTCAATAACGATACTCCCTTCTCTTGGTTATATCCCAAACGAAGCCGTTTTCTCTACCTCTCCAAATCTTTGGTTGCTTGTGTTATGTTAGGGATATCCGACCTTCTCTTTCTAAACTAGATTCAAAGGCTATCCAATGTATTTTTCTTGGGTATCCTAAGGATCAGAAAGGGTATCGGTATTTTTCTCCAGTCTTGAAACGATATTTTTTCTCTCAGGATGTTACCTTTGTTGAAACTGAGTTTCCTCCACTTCCACAAACTACTGATCCGGCTCCGCAAATTTACCCAGAAGAGGATTTTTTGTTGTTTTCTGTTCAAACACGTCTCCCGTATGGGTGCCCTCCCCTACCGAGCCAATCTTCCGGTCCGATGGTCCGCACACACCGGTTCCGTCGGTACCAACATTATCGGAACGAGTTTCGCCTATAGTGCCCGTGGACACAGCATCTTCATCCTCCTCTAGCTCCACTGATTTTCTTCCGCCTGATCTGCCAGCTCGACCTCGTCGTACATGTCGTGATCATCCATTGTACGTTCACAATTACAAAGGGCTTGTGAGTCACACACAATCATTGGTGGCTACTATTGATGGGATTTAGATTCCCAATTCTGCAGAGGAGGGTCTTAAACATCCCGGCTGACGTGCTGCTATGAAAGAGAAGATGAAGGCACTTCGGAAAAACTTTACATGGAACTTGGTTGATTTACCTCATGGTAAGAAGGTAGTGGGTTGCAAATGAGTGTTCAATATTAAGGTAAAATCGGATGGCACTCTTGATCGTCTGAAGGCTCGTCTGGTGGAAAAAGGTTATTTTCAGACCTATGGTGAGGATTATTTTGAGACATTCTTCCCAGTTGCTCGAATGACCTCTGTGCGCGTCCTCTTGGCCTTAGCTGTTCACTATGACTGGCTGTTGCTACAGCTGGATATCAAGAATACTTTTCTTCATGGAGATCTTGACGAAGAAGTATCTGTGGTGCAACCTCCCCGGTTTGTTGCAAGGGAGAGTAAAGTGTGTCATCTGCGGAAGGCCCTTTATGGTCTCAAACAATTCCCTCATGCATGATTTGGTCGTTTCATAAATGTGGTTGCTCAGTTTGGCATGTGCCAATTAAAGAATGATCATTCAATATTTTACCGTCAGACATTAGCTGGGAGGATACTACTTGGTGTCTATGTAGACGATATTGTGATCACAGGAGACAACAGTCAGGGCATTGCAGAACTAAAGAAGTTTCTAGGAGAACAGTTTCAAACCAAGGATTTAGGATTGTTGAGCTATTTTTTGGACGTAAAAGTCACACGGGGTAAGCGGGACATTGTAATGTCTCAGAGAAAATATGTGCTAGACATCCTAAATGATGCAGGAATGATGCAAGCTAAGGGAGCAACATCGTCCATGGACCCAAGGATAAAGTTACTTCCCGACGAGGGGACACTGATGACCAATCTGGATCAATATCGTCGTGTAGTTGGAAAACTCAACTACTTGGCCGTTATGACTCGTCCAGACATTTCATTTGCCGTCAATATTGCAAGTAGATTCATGTCTTCACCACGAGTTCCACATTGGAAGACAGTTATCAGAATTCTGCGCTATATAGTTCAGAATCTGGGAAAAGTGATTCAAATAGAGAATAAGGGACATACTTATGTTGAGTGCTTTACTGATGCTGACTGGGGTGCCAGTCTTTCGGATAGACGGTCTACATCTGGCTACTCAGTCTTCATTGACGGGAACTTGGTATCATGGAAGAGCAAGAAGCAGAGCTTGATCGTACGATCAAGCTCGGAAGCGAAATATCGAGCAATTGTTCATGGCACAACAAATGTGCTATATCTGCAGCATCTTCTACATGAACTGGGAGAAAAAGCAGGATATAAAGAAGCAGATATGTGGTGTGATAACCAGTCTGCTATTCCTATTGCTACTAATCCTGTATTTCATGAAAGGACAAAGCACATTGAAATCGACATTCACTTTGTCCGTGATAACTATCAAAAAGGGATGATAAAGTTTCACCATGTGAGGACCGGCGATCAGATAGCTGATATATTTACCAAGTCTCTTCTAGGTCATCGGATTCAATTTCTCTGTAACAAGCTGGACATGATTGACATCTATGCTCCAACTTGAGGGAGGGTGTTGATTTATGTGTTAAGTTAAGTTTAGTCCCACATCGGATAGACTAATAGGGAGAGTTAGCCTCTCCCATAGAATGTACTCCCCTCTCTTCTTAATGAATTAATCTATCATTTCCATTCTACAATGGCCTTGGCCGTTAAACTTTTCTTTTTTCCAGTAAACAGTACTCATGGTGGCTTGGGCATTTATTAAACTAATATGAGTCATGTGGTAGGCATTAGTTGCACTTACAAGAGCAATATTCCTGTAGTCATCAAGAACAATTTTCTAATACCAACTGATTATTCCTGGTTAATGAGTATAATTATGAATGAACACTGTCTGTTGCATATTTTATATTATACATTTTTTTTTGGATTTTCTTTAAGTTCAATACTAAACCTTTGAAAATTTGAAACTGCCAAACCAAAATCACTAGTGAAATGACTGAATACAACAAAATTCTAAACCTTTCTTTAAACCAAAGTCTAAAGTTTTCTCAAGTTTTGTAGTTGGTAACCCAAACTCAGAGAAAATAAAAGAATCCATATTGACAACTGTCAACAGTGTCAGGCTATACTCATCTTTCTTTTCTTTTTTCTGGCAGGATTGATTTAATTTTTTTGAGAGAGAAACATGTGCGGATGCTTGGATTGAGAAAGAGGTAATTTTGTTGTGTGATATCAAGATGTAATCACAAGTAACACTAGAAGATTGTGGGATGCTTGGAATCATGGCCTCTTTGCTTTTGCTTTTTCAATACTGCACAAAATATGCCGTGTACTAGGTCAAGTGTACTAGGTCAAGTGGTAGGAAGAATCATGACACATTCGAAGCCCAAACAGGTCAAAGATGACAATACGGAAACTAAATGTCCTTCTCAACAAATGTATAGACTGCCAAAGGCTAAACAAGGATGCAACAGTGAACTTGAGAATTTAAATAGTTGGAGGTATGAGCTATGAAGTAATAGGACAACGATCAAGGTCAACCAACTTCTAAAAGTTGATCCGAATCAATCAAATTAGGGTTTATGTTTTCCCTAATTTGAAGACACCGAATTGAATGTGAATTTTTGTTGTGGAAGGGCAAAATATTTAAAATAATATGGTGATGGAAATAACCACAGAGATAGATAGCTTTGTTAAACTATCAAACTCTTGCCTCTTGAGTTTAGAGAGCACCCAAAATAATTTGTAAAAGAAGTTGTAGATAGTTGATTACTATTAGACTATAGAGTCTTAGGCTCTCCTTTGTAAACTCGTAGGTAACTTCCAATATTTTCTAATTCCTACTAGGACTACGAGCAATTAATTCCATAAAGCCTAACGTATTCTCACAATTTCCATAAAAAGAAACAAGATAGCTGGAAGGAATAATAATCTAACTAATTTCCGTAAAAGGAATAGCAGCTCTGAAAAAAAAAAATTTCCTAATCACAAAAATTAGGATATAATCCTAAAAACTAGGATTCCTAATCCTAAATCTAAACGGAGATCCTGCTGGATCAAGAGTAGGATCATCAAGCTCAAAGTAAACAATGTAAAAGTCAAAATTGGCACAATACTTCAAACTAACTTTTGTATTGATCAAGTCTTGGGTAAGCCACCAAATGAACTATAGTTTATTTGAAGTATATATCGCGAGTATGCCTGATAATTTAGCTGAATTTAAAAGATAGTTCTGATCTGTGGGTGATTAAGGGAGGAAAGATTTTTGTAAACAGAACAAAAGTGGAAACCATTTAAACTGATGGTGAATATTCTTCAATTTACATGGTGGTATGATGTTATTAGTTATAGACTGATTTGAAGATGCAAGATATCATTTTGTCAACAAAAGGTGTATATGTGGATTTCTCAAGATTTCTGATTCATATACAATAACTTAATATATTGTTGATTGCTAACATACTTTCAAGTTATATTTTGGCAACAACAACAACAAAGTCTTTATCCCAAATTTTTGGGGTCGAATGTTAAGTTATATTTTGGCATAAACTTATTTATCAGCATGTTATCTATGCATAATGTTTAATCATAAGTATCGCTAATTTTAAAAAGTCAGCAATTTCCTATCCTTCGCTTCGTCCACCATGCCTCAATTTTTGACTTCTAAAAACTTCTTTTGTTGTCAAGATTGTCTAGAATGGGTAAATTTTAAGATTTCTTCAACGCATTGGCCATCAAATTATTGCTTGCAACTTTGTTCATTAGTTTTCTGTACAAAATGCTAAATAGGAACAGTAGTATCTGTTAACAACTTGGATTTAATGATACTATTAAAATGTCGTCTAATATTAAAGAATAAAGATGACATGTTTTTAGTTTCATCCTGAATTTTTTTAATTTTTCTATTTCTCCCACCAAAATTTTATAATTCCCTCTTAGCAAAAAATTGTCAACACAAATAGCCTACTGCCTTGGTCTCTCCTTTCTTTTCCCAATCCCGCAACCCTAATTTTCCACCTCTTCCATGGCGAGCTTCTTCTTCGATAGCAATCTTCTTATCATGCTTCTTCCCACCTTCTTCGCCAATCTCTTCTTGGCAACGACGACGACCGATCTCGATAGTAAGTAGCATTTCGGTTCGAAATTTAGGGCTTTTGTAGGGTTGTGTGACATATTTTTGATCTTTCCTAAGCAATGGCTATGGTTTCCAAATATTGCTTGAATCTTTTGTTAATTGCTTGTTCTTGGTTCCGTTTTTCTTCAATCTCTTCTTTGCAAGTTTTTTACGGATGCCTCGGCTCCCGGCCGGAGCTAATCGGATAAAGCTATGCTGACGGTGGTGATCCTCCGGCGAGGAGCCATGGAGAGGCGTCGCTTGCTCTGGCCAATCTTTGGTTTCTATGATAGTTTCTCTATTTCTGGTGTTTCTTCTTTTTGGTAATTTAGTTTGCGTTGGATCGGTGTTGTGTCCGTGTTGTATTCGTGTCTGTGCACCACATGTGCTAACAATGTATATTTTGGCTTTTTTTCTTGTTACAGGAACTTGAAGGGCTGGGAATCTGCGGGTTTCTTTGCTCGCATGATCTGATCTATGCGCTTCCATTTAACTGGCACTGCTATGATTATAACATATATGAGTTTGGGTAATGTTTTAATTTTTAGTGGTAAGCACTAGATAATACTACCATAAAGATTCGTCCTACTGAGGATAATATCTTTTCAGCACGGACGCACCTTGCTATTTCAATATTGTTCGCTCAGTGCGCATTGCTTTAGTGGTGCCTTTATTCACTGTCGCAGCAATAGGGATTGTTTCCCACATGGCCTGATGTCAACCAAATCAACTTATTCTTTTATTTTTGTGCAACCTATAATATTTTTGTGCAACCAAATCTATGGTATCACTTCCTTTTTTATGGCCCTGTTCCATCTTCTCTTTACTTGGTTCTTAGAGTAATTATCCCTTTTTGTTGCATTTAAGTTTGGCTTCATATGCTAGGCCGGTGCCTCTTAAGTTTGGCTTCATATGCTAGGCCGGTGCCTCTTAAGTTTGGCTTCGAATAATGATATTCCATTGCTTTTAGCTTGATTCAGGACCTAGGGTCCTTAATGAATTCAAATTTTCTGTGTAGATGCGCAAGATAAGGTACGTTACTGTGAAACCTGCCCTTCTCAAAAAAGAAATATAATATTCCAACCCCTGGCGGCAGACACCAAATTGATTCATAAACATTAGCAAGATCATCCAAAAGTTATAGCCTTTGAAGAATTTTGGTGGACATCACTTCTTGTTATGCAAAAGAAAACAAGGTAATCACTGTCAGGTGTCAATTGATGGCAGGTTGGCCAAATTCTGGGTGTTAGCAGCAGAAGAAGGTATAAGAAAGACACTCTTTCTTTAAGGAGTATAATTTAAGCTCTGATTAGAAATATGTAGTGAGTGCAGGGACAGATGTTAGTGCATTTTGATACATTTCAATTATTCCAAATGGCAACAACCGGTTTTGTACCAATCAAACACTTATAAGGTTCTCCTTTTCTTGTGTGGATACTGGACAAGTATGAGCCTTTTCATATAATGAATAGATGGAGGTATCTTGTAATTCATAGTTAGTAGCACTCATCTCTTGTGACAAAATTAGGAAGGTTGACAGTCTCATAGGATTTGATACTTGCCAATGCGGACATCCCTTGGTTCCTGGTATGGGTGGCAGTGAGCGCATGTTCCTCTCTACTCTGATTTGATGATAATCTGAGCACTACAAGTTTAAAGCAGCAGCATTGCAATAATAGAAGAGAGAAATGGGGAGAACAAGGACCAAGCCATTGTGAGTCCCAGTGACACAAGCAAGCTCATAGTCATAGGCTTTGTGCTATAGGGATGAAACCACCACCAGCTCACTCTCAGTGAAATCTCTCTAATATCCATGAATACATAAATAGTACAACATCTACCTAGGTAGGTTTTGGACTCGCACCCCAAAATTAGGAGAGGACCCTTCACCTTGCAGAGAAATTCCTAATTATATCATGGCTGACTATTTTTGTATTGGGGGGGGGGGGGGGGGTGGGGGGGTGTAAATACAGATAACTCTTTTTGTAGTTTACATTAACTTCTATAACTATAAATCGAAAAGCGAAAAGATATATCATGCTGGCTATTTTTGTAGCTTACATTAACTTCTGCACTACAGTAAACCCAAATACTAAAAGCCAGAGGTATCATTCATAAGTTGAAATGAGCATGCAACTCCACCTAATTATCTACTTTGAACTTTATCATAATTCAGTTGTGACTTGATCAGAACCTATCAAGGAAATCTTAATAGAGTGTTCATTAAGGTAAGCATGATTCTTTGCAACAGGTGTTCATTAAGATTATATATATTATTTTTCTCTAGAATTAATATTATGAAACCTAATCTTAAAGCTAATATTTTATCTCTTTTTGCATGAATTTAATATCCTGACTCTAAAATTTAAAGGAGAATCTGATATTACTTCTTTCCAATCCATATGGTTTTTCTAGTTAAGTGTTTGGTCTACTCATCCACACTAATTGTTATACTTTGTTCCGCTTCTTCCTCTGTATCCATCTCTGGTACGGGGGATATATTTGGCATTAATATCGAGGTTCAAGAACTTGCTTTTGCTCGGTATCAGACCGTGTCACAACCAGATTTTTTGCTCGGTATCAGACCGTGTCACAACCAGACAGATCTTAAAAGAATCATGCTTGGTGTGTAGCTATGTAAGTTGCTTATGGTGTGAGAAAATACCAGTTTGATGCCTTCTCCTGGTTTGCTAGTCTCTGGAAATATTAATTGTGTTATATCTTCCCTATCAGTTCAGTTGTGCATAAGAAGTAGAGGATTTTTTGCAGGAAGCCAAGAATGTCAAAATTGGATTTCCAGAGATGGAACTCCTGAGAAAATACCAGTTTTATGCCTACTCCTGGATTGTTAGTCTTAATGATATTATGCAAAACCTTAAAGAAAGGGAAGACCATGAAAACATAGTCGATTACTTGTATGAACTATTAAGGACTAATGTACCTAGCATTTTATCTTTTGGGACAGTTGATGAGTTGCATCTTATTGAGGCAGAGTTAGAAAGGTGCAGCTGCAGAGAGAAAGCTAAAAAGGTATTTAAAATGTGCCATGCCAGGCATTTTCTATATATTCCAATTCATCCTTTTTTTTTATTTTTACATTTCGGCCTCCTTTCTCTATTTTATGTTGTTTTATATAATTGTTTAGCTTTACTTTCCACATTTTTTTAAAAGATAGTAAGATTTGTTTTTTTGTTGGGTCAATCAAATGAAAATGCTCATTCTTCTTAGTAACTGATTATCATCACTATCCACATCTCATTGAAGCCTCATTGTCGTATTTTTTCATGTCAAATGGAATACTATTCTGATCCTCCAGCAACTGTTGGAATAGGCTTTTTAGTATGTAGTTATTGTCTGTTTTTAACTTTTTATCCCCTTGCTTTTCCTTCTGAAAGATTATAATTTTATAAGTTTAGGGTTTTGATACCTCACTTCAAGATCATTTTCCAGGTTGAAAATCAAGGATGAAATTTTTTTTCCTAGAAATTTCCAGACTGGTCATAACAGCTATTGCTTGGGAAGAAAATCTGAGCCATATTTGATGTCTGTTGTACATGATGGTGATACATTGGTCCCTTTACTAAATTGGGGTGATCTGAAGGTTCCTATTAAAAATATACCTATTTTTATTTCTCTCATGAATTATTATGCTTATTATGCAAATAATTGTAACAACTTTTGCAATCTTTGGTTATTCAGTCTAAACATCTAATAATTACTATAGATGGCGTAGAGAGGGTCAAGTGATTTTTAAATGATATTGATGAATGGGAAAATAATGCACGATCTTTGTTGGAGCCTGGTAAGACTGAAATGTGGTAAAAAAAATTGACCTTGAAAGCCTAGATATAGTAAGTTGTTTATTAAATGATGTATTATCATGAATAATTTCATGGAAACATATAGAGTATGCACTCAAACAAACGTTTAAGTTTGTAAAAATTTAACATTTTTGAAAACTTTATATGAAGTTTCGGAATGCAAGATCCTAATCAGAATCCACCAAGAATGCTGATACCGATACTCTATGAATGGTAAAAATGTATTTTGACCCTGATCAAAAGCCTTCTTTCCTTGTCATGTAAATATGGAATTGTAGGATTTGTTTCCATATCAGGCCATATGATTGAAACTTTTTGACTGTCTTCCATCAAAGTGTTGTTATATGATGTACTCTTGCAAGGAAGTGAGCTATAACATTTCCTCCTGGTTTTAATATGGTTGTCATTCGGCTGGAACTTCTAAATGTCCTCTTTTGGTGCAACCCGACTACCAAAATTTGTGCCTAAGATCAATCCTATTTTAGTACACCTTCCTATGTTATTTACTTTGGTATACTATGTTAGTGTTGTAGAAAATAACCACTCTACCTTTTGCAACATAGAGAGAAATACTAGATGCTATATGTCCCAAGAATCTTAGCTAATAGGGGTATTTGAAATGTATACTGCAAAGATTCATATGAAATTTGGATAATTCTTTGGAACCTCATTTGTGACTTCTCTGCTTTATACAATCCTTACTGGATAACTTAGTAAACTAACAAAGAAATTAGAAAACACTTTTATCTGCTATTTGCTATGCAGAATTATGTACCAGTTTGATACTCCCAATAGATAAAGAGTTACATTAGTCTCAAGCAAAAAAGAAGTCACATTTATTGTTATATTCTATTGGAAGTACACCTGTATATACTTAATGGACTATGCAGGCCTGTATATACTTAATGGACTGTGCAGGACATTTTTTTATTCAATATTGAATTTGAAGTGCATGACATTTTATAACATTTTACCTATGTAGAATAATCTTACAGAATGTAAGAGAACTTAGGAGTTGCTATATGATGATATGAATGTTGATTTACAGAACAAGTAGGAAGATAGGGAGATTCTGTGTTGCATGGATACATATACAAGATGAAACAATAGAGAAATGGTGACACATGGTGTCGATTTTGGCATGCCCTAGTGCAATTCTAGAGTGTCCTGATCATGTCGAATATGTGTCCAACACAAATATTAGAAGTATATAACACGCACTTTGGAGTGTCCCGTGATTCTGTTCTTCCTACTGTTGTTAATTAAGTTGAGTTGTCCTTCCTAATATTGGGCATATCCTTCATTTTCTTCTTTGTTTCTCCATGTCATGTCATATTGGTCTTCATACTATATAGCATGTTCATCCTTCGTACTATATGTATAATAAAGATGATTCAGTCTTGTTGGAAGGGTCCCAAAATGACACTTGCTATAGGAAGGAAAAATCTAGGAACACGATGATGGTTATCACTGTCGAACCTTACTTAAATAATAACTTTCCTGGATATTCATGATTATGTTCTGCATGTTGCATAGGAAGGTTAATCCTTAATCCTGTGCACAGGATACTGCAAACTTCACATGATTAATCCTTAATCCTGTGCACAGGATTAATCCTTAATCATGTGCACAGGATACAGCACAGGATTATAATCCGACTGTGTTTTTTTCCCAGGATTACTGTCTGATACTGCACAGGATTAAGGATTATGGATTAATCTGACACTGCACACTGCTGCCAATTTTCAGTAAAAATCATGTGTAGTTTGCAGTGTCACTGCTGCCCAATTAAGGATTATGGATTAATCTGACACTTGCACACTGCTGCCCAATTAAATATTTTGGCATCTTCAAATCAAATCTTAGAAGAGTTTGTCCAACTTCTATTCGTGAAATTACTCTTCGGTTGCAAACCATAACATTTGCTCTATATAGGGGCTCTTAAGTCCAATATCTTTTGTGCATTCAAGATGCAAGGATGAATATATAGTATAAAAGCTAATAGTATAAAAAAGTTCATGGTCTTTCATAGCTAGAGAAGAATCATGAAGCACAAAATTCTTTATTTTATTTGCAGAGTGACGTATGACCTGTTCTGATATGGTGGAGGTACAGGTACACTTTCTCAGAAAAGTGGCGTTCAAGCTCCAGTTCCCGGGAGGATGAAGATGTTAGTTCCCCTATATCCATAGGTCCAAGTTTCAGTACTAGGACTGACGTCGGCTAGCTGCAATCTCTATTTGAATTCCATTGCCAAGCATGATAGAGATTCAAGTTCCTACCCCTAGGTTTTGATATCTGTTTTATTGCTTTATCTTCAATTTGCTATTTTACATCTTGTTCATTAACTTGGATTACTATAAGATGTTTTTGTTGGTGGTGATGAAGTGACTTGTGAGATTTATTATTTGATTTGTCAAGAATGTGCTATTTGGTCTTGACCTCATGTTTTGTGATTTTTACACAGGATTGCAAATGTAGACTTGTAGTAGCTTTTTGTGCTTAGTACTATAAAAGACATACAACTAAATGGGGCTAATTAGTGCCAGTCAGTTGTTAGTAGGTGTTATCTGTTACGAAGAACTATTATTGACTAAGAAAATGTTAGGCCAAGTTACAAAAGATGGTTTCAGCTATCCCACAATACATGTTTATATGCTACCTTTCATATTTGCAACAATCTGTTTTAAGAAATGAGATACTTTGAACCTTTCAACTACGTTCTTTATAGCAGTTTTAGCTGTTGGAAATGGCATGTTCCTTTTGTGATTTTAGGGTTATATAATCTCGTACCAAATGTTTGCTCAAACTTTTGAAGTACTTTGTATCCTTTGTGGTCCAGATCTTCGGAGCTGAGTGTGTATTGTGGCCTACGAATTTTATACTTCAATGTGTTCTTTATAATTTTAATCTTCTTTACTTGTGCAGAGCTAATGATGAGTGCGGATTGGTTTCGAGTTTGACGCTGGAAAGAGTTGAACGCTAAGAAGAAATAGCACTAGTAGGACTCTTTTATCTATTATGTAATAGACATTGTCCTCTTAAACAATTTAGATACTAGTTTTATGTAATGGACATTGTTCCTCTTAAACAATTTGGATACTAGTTTTGTAACTTTTTATTAATACTTTGTATGGGTTTGAGATATTTTTAATAAATCATTTTTGGCACACTAAAATTTTATTATTCGTGAAATTGGCTTTGGTTGATTATATATATACAGAAATGTTCAAGAACCATCCGGGTGGTTTCATATTATAAAATCACCCTATGTTACATATGTTGGATTTAGATTGGGTGGTTGAGCTTAAAATGTGTAGATTTTACCACTTTTTAATCTTAACCACTCAATCTCAATCTAACTCATGTAACATAGGGTGGTTCCATAGCACTCATATATATATATATATATATATATATATATATATATATATATATGATGTTTAGAATGTATTTAAAATGTTTCGTTGAAGCTCGTTAAGATGACACCAGTAACGTGTCGGGATATCAATGACATTTACATGTTTAGATGACACGTAAAAAGTGTCGTAAAAATTTATCTATGACATTTATTAACTGTGATTGCATGTTTTTGAATGACACCTATAAAGTGTCGTAATTTTGACAACACTTATCAGCTGTCATTGAGGCATGTTAAGATGACATCAATAAAGTGCCGTGAAATAAGCATTATACAGCAATAAAAAAATCATCATAAAGTTATTACATGACACCTGTAGTGCCGTTGAGAGTCAAAACTTTCTATAGGATAGGAAAGTTCGTTAAAACACATTTTTTGTTGTAGTCTAAGCTAAGGTTCCTTGCTTTTCTTTGTGATAGCTGTGCATGTTCAAGTTTCTTTTAGAGTTGGTGTGTTTAAGATGTATTTTCTTCAATGTCACTGGTGGGGATGTATTTTCCTAATATATATACACACACACACACGAGAAGAACCGATTCCTTGTAAATATTTTCGTTTTGGAGAAACTCTTCTCTTCCGGATTCAGACACAAGTTTGAATTCATGTCCAGACTACGTAAGGTTTTGAACGACTGACATGAACATACGGTCATGGCCGGACAAATTTATGTCCTTTAAAGAAAATTGGGCCCATTGGTCAGCTGTGCCAGAACCTGGCGAGAAAGATCCCCAGAGAGACGCAAGCCATTAATATCTGTTGTGGCAGAAGCAAGTCACACGAGAACTCCATGATATGTCAGCAGAAAACAGAATGACCTGTTGCTTCTCTCCATAATCATCAATGTCATGTATGCACAATTATGTCCACCTCCGGCTCAAATAGCATCAGCTCTCCACCAACCCTCTCCCTATGCCTCTCTTGCATAGAAATAGAGCAAGAATTTTCGACCCACGTCAACTATCGTCAAACCCTAATTAACATTTCTTTGAGGACCTTTTGATTTTGTGCTAGAATTTCATTTAGTCGAAATTTTTAGTCTCATAGAGTTTATTTATGATTAGTGCATTTTTCTTTCTTCAGTCAAAGATTCAGTTTATAATATATATATATATAGAGAGAGAGAGAGAGAGAGAGAGAGAGAGATACATATAGAGATTGAGTTAGAGAGTATATCATTGTGTTGTTGCAATTTATTTTCCTACAAAATTAGGATTAGTCACCAACTCCTTGTTTCTATCTTCATCCATGTCTGTTGCAATATGAAATTCAACATTATCATTGTGTTAAGAAAACAAGGCGCCATAAGAGTACAGAAAACTAGGATCAGCCACCAACTCTTCATTTCTTTATTCGTTTTTTTTTATCCATGATAATAGATTTTTTATCCTAAATTTATTAAATAAATAAAAAATGAGTGCAAACACACCCTAAGTGACTGTTTGATTCCGCAAAATGAAAAATCTGAAAATCGATATTTTGCGTACATATTGTGATAGAGTGGAACGAAGTGAATTTTTTTTTCGTTTTTATGCTTTGAAGAAGCGGAGGTTAGAAATGAAAAATCCTATAATTTAGTGTTTGATTGGTCGTTGAAGTGAGTGAAAAAGTATAACTTTTTGTTAAAATGAAATGAATAATAATTTTTTTTTTTGTTAAAATAGAGAAGATGTGGTCCTCGAAAAAAAATGCGTCAAGTATAAATACTTTTTTTTTTACTTCTGTGCTTCACTTTAGAGGAAAAAAAATTCGACGTCAAAATTTCGATTTCATAACAAATAAAATTTACTGTTTATATTAAATCATAATAAATTTTATCTGTAATTCTTTCAACCACGTATAGAATGATCAAAATTTTAAATTTTTACCACTTAGATGCTTCAAATATCAAATCCGTGAACCGAATAGTCCTTATTGTGAACACATGATAATGGTAACAACAATCAGTGGTGAGGCATTCGTATATAGGAACTGAATGGTGTGGATGTTCTTTGTTTACTGGCTCGGGACCTTTAATGAATGTTCTCTCTGGTGCTCATCCAATCAAGCATGCATCATTTAACCATGATGGCAATATTGGCGAGGGCATTCATTACGTTGTACTATCTCTAGATGCATGTGTCGATATTGCATGCATGTACGGACAATATTGGTTACGCTAATGGTTCCAGCACAGTACAAATTGTATGCATGTCGAAATTTGGGTTGTTTCGATTTAGGGTCTCTTCTAATATTAAAATTTTGAGTTTATGTCTTCGAATTGTCCAGGAATAATAATAGATTTGGTTGACCGTTTAAGTAAAAATCTAAACTCAAATTTTGAATATTATACGTGATCCTAAAACTAAACGAAAATATGTAATAGTTATTTAGTTTTGCATTATGGAAGTTGTGTCACTTGTGTTATTCAGTTTTGTTACGACCAATCGAGAATGAGACATGCGACACTGTTGTTTACTTCTATTCTGATCTTAACATCCATACAACTTTCCTGACTGCAGTTTCGATGGAGACGACTTCGTAGGCATCGATCGTGTATCGTTAAATTTATCTTGTTCCTGTCGAATTGTACTTTAATGCTTGCAACTCAAAAGTCACCGAGAATATGTGTCTGCTGAGATCATGATAGAAACAAACAACAATATCACAAGTCTCATTCTCGATTGGCCACGACAAAATTAAATAATACGAGTCAAATAATCCCCACAATGTACAAATAAATAACCCTTACATATTTTTATTTATTTTTAGGATCTCGTATAATATTCAAAATTTGAGTTTGGGTCTCCATTTTGGACGGTCATTCAAAAATCAACTGATAGGACGAGATCCAAACCACCTTCTGGATAATATGGGACCTAAAGACAAAATTTTAATATTATGCGAAATCCTAAAAGAAAAAATCCCCTAAAATATTGACATGTAAAATTTGTTTGCAAGTGAGATATTCAAATAATGATCAATAATCCGATAGCATAGTCCAAAAGTTTAGGAGGGCCAATGCACCAACTATATTTAGAAGTATCAAAATTACCCCTTTTAGGTCAGGGTGTCTATCGAGGCGGGACCAATGCTGATTGGGTTTGGACCGGGTCGGTTCAGTCCGTAGAGGAGGTCAGGTCGGGTCGGATCAGTCCGTGGAGGAGGTCAGGTCGGTCCAAGCCAAGTAAAGCAAAAATTCAAATCCAGCCTGGCATAAAACCGACCGAAAAATCGTGGATCCTGTTTTACCTTGCTGGGTCCGAGCCGGTTGCGGGTTGACCTGTAGGAAATTGGCCAAACAAATTAGGCCTTCGGACTTAAAATAACATTTAGGCTAATTTTTTTTGGGACTTATAAAAATTTAATGTAAATAAATAAACTTTATTAATTTAGGATATTTAATATTTTTTGAAAAAAAGGAAACTATAGATTTTTTTTACAATTTGATATTCAAGTCATCATCTTGCCTCTTTTTTTTTTTGAATTTCTGTTGATGTTTCATTGTTCAGCTTCAGTAGAGCCGTCTATAGTAAGAGATTGAAAGTGTAGTTCATTAATGTCGACGCATTCATATCTTAATTGTTGAATCCGGTTTGTCGTAAGAATCCAATCTTGAAATCAAACACAGACTTCCAAAATATCCGGTTGTCATGACCCGCACCCGAAAAATCGGACATGAGTCATGGGTACGTCCAGCCTACGCCGCAGAATCGGCGGTAGAACGCTGTCTAGGTCCGTTCTAGGTCACAATATCTACAACTTACAAAACCTGTCAATATAACCTCTCCAAAAGGAGGGCAACCACACAATATATATAATCTCAATCACAATAACTAGGGGAAGAGTAAAAGCACGATAAGATATCACAACGAAACAAAGAACCAAAGAGAGCAAGTACAATATCCAAATATACAGTCCAAGACTAAAGTCTACAACATCTCACAACAGCAAAATAATAAATACAGTCATCCAACAACCAACTGGGAGCAACCCAGTGAAACCCACCTAGCTACGCTAAGGCGCTAGCGGCGTCTCCTCGACGGGCTCCTCCTCAAAAACAGGGTCGCAACACTCCTCGACACCTGGCCCGTAGAAGGTCGGACAAAAATCCTCAGGATCCTCTGGAAAAAATATGCCCAGTCAGGACTGGAGCGAAGTACATAACTCTGAAAGCAACTCCAAATACATGGTAAAGTATATATAACTAGCAATAGAAAAGTATACAAGATGCACAGGAAAGTAAATACATGGTGGAATAGATAAAGTAACTGCAATGTAAAACTGGGGAACAATACAAGTAGTAGAGAAATAACTGCATGTGAGAAAACATGAATACTAGCTAAGTGCCTTGAGCACAAGTTAGGTTGCACATGAATAATCTACGATAACTCGTTATGTGTGAGTTGCATAACCGACATACACATGAATACTGTTTGGCTTTGATCACATAACCAACTCCTACTCCCCTCCCCCACTAATACTTTTGTATCCAACCATGACACGCTACGTACATGATAAATAACTCGCGCACATGAAGGCGAGAGCACACGAAGCACATGATAGCACATGAGAATCAATACCCGAAGCACATGATGAAATACACGTGATAGAGTACCCGCTGAATACGGTAAGGGGGATAACATCTCATGACGGGATCCAACTAGTACCAGCTCGTGAAACAATGTGTCAGAATCAAGTATTACAGTTCTAGAACAGGTAATATATACGCTATCATAAAATGGAAACAATCAGAGGTAGGTACTCGCCTGACGTCCTGAGCAACTGGTGAGGATCGAGATCCGGACTGGCGTCGCAAGAACCTATTACGAAAAAAAAAGGTTAAACATGATTCTAAAGAGTTTAAACTGATATAAAATAACTAAAAACAGGCTTCTAGGGTTATTCCTAGGTCGAACGGGTCAAACCGGTAAAATTTGGGTCAAAAAATCAACCCGAGAATCCAAAAAGTCAACTATGGGTCAAAACTAGGTCAAATGTTGACTTTTGTGGTCAATGGAGACAATTATGGTCAACGCCAGGTCAAACTAGGGTGCCCCTAAAATTCTAGGTCAAAACTAGCTCATTAAGCTAGTAAACCCTCAAACTCGCCTCCTCGAGATACCGGGATACCCTCGGTATCCGATACCTCGACCTAAGCTACACACCCCGCCTATACTCACTAACACCTATGCTAACACGCGTAAATATATACACCAATACATATAAAAGCAACTATAAACTTAAACCTAGGCAAACACTCAAAAACCTTGCCTCGATACTCAATACCTTCGATATCTCAAGGTATTGAGATACCTTGATCTCTCAAGGTATTGAGATATCCAACTATCCCTCACTAACACTACTAACTAGCTAACTATCTATGTATATACATATATACCTAGCTATATATCTAGGCTACTATATATATATATATATATATATATATATATATATATATATATATATATATATATATACCCAATACATATACCCAACTCATAAATATATATATATATATATATATATATATATATATATATATATATATATATATATATATATATATATATATATATATATCTACTTATACTAATCTAAGTATCTATCTATCTATTTATCTATCTATATATATATATAGATCTCTCTCTCCCTCTCGCTACCTGCTACTGCTAGTGCTCTAGTGCCTCGCTGCTACTGCGCTGGCTTGCGGCGCTTGCTGCTAACGCTGCGATTACTGCTGCTGCTACTTGCTGCAGTTGGCTGCTGCTGCCACTGGAAATTTGCTGCTGCTCTTGCTGCGTTTGCTGCTGCTGCATGCTGGCACAGCTGCAGCGCTGCTATCGCTGCACATGCTGCGCTGCTCCTATCGCACATCCATCTCGCTGCTAGTGCCACTCCATGGCTGCCACTGCTGCTCTTAAACTGCTACTGCAGCTCCCCCCATAGGCTGCTACTGCTGCTCTTAACCTCCCCCTCGACACACCACACACACACAGACACACAAGCACACACACACACACACTCACTTAAATATATATATACACAAACATATATACATACCATATATATTATATATATATATACACACACAACCATATATATATATATTACATACACTTATACACCTATGTATATAGGTACACACACACATATATATATATAAACACACATAGGTATATATATAAACACACTCTACATATATATATACCCATATATCATATATATATATATATATATATATATATATATATATATATATATTATATATATATATATATATATATACACACACACACACACACACACACACACACACACACACACACACACACATATATATATATATATATATTATATATATATATATATATATATATATATATAATATATATATATATATAAACTCATATACATATATATAAACACATACTTAAACACAACACACACAACACACAACACAACACACACAACCACACACAATACCCCACCAACACACGCACAAGCCCGAAACTTAGAAACCAAGTCGAAATGGCCATTTCGGTCATTTCGACGAACACGTGGAGTGCGGTTCGCAAAACCTTGTGAAACGCACACCAAACCTACTCGGAACCGACCCAAAATTTACCCACGAGTTCTAATCGATGTCTAGAACCTTAAAAAAAATGCTAACTCTCCGATTCTAGGTCCGTGGCAAAAATGCACACGCACATAGAACCTACGACGACGAAAAACTCCCAAATCGCCCAAAATGCCCAAATCTCCGTGACACGACCTCACGTGTCCGAACGGAGACACGTACTTACCCTCAAGACACCCAAGCACGTCTACCTAGGTCCGTCTAACCTAGGGCAATCATCCAAAATTGGGCCAATCTCGAATTTTACCCACAATTGACACAAAATCTAATGTCAAAGTCTCCAAACACAACCAAACAAGTTCTAACTTTCTCCCACGGGTAGCCTTAAGGTCTAGGAAGGTTCTAAACTACTAATTACACTATATAATAGCAACCACTAAGAGAAAAGTTAGTGTTTACCTCTTGGGAGTTGGAATCCCAAGGCCAAAGTCTCCAAAATCCTTGAAATCACCACCCTCAAGCCTCCAAGCCAAGCCTCTACACTAAGTCTAGGCTCTACACACCTAGGTAGGAAAAAGTAAAGGGTTAGGATTTACATAAATGGAAGAATAGAAGAAGAAAGAGAAGAAAGATGATGTACTTACTTGAAACTTGGAAGAAGGAAGAAGAAAAGAGTGGAGAGTGGAGAAGAAGAAGAAGAAGAAGAAGAAGAATGAAATGGGATAGGGGAAAGTTTTGGCCAGAAGAAGGAATTAGGGTTAGGGGGCCGGCCACACATATAGAAATAGGTTTACATAAAGCAAAATGACTAAAGTGCCCTCTCTCTTTAGTCATGCAACTAAGGTTTAGGTTAGGGTTCACTAAACACATTCTAACTAAACCAAAACAACCCAACTAACTAAATAAAAATATAATAACTATTCTAAACCCATCAATAAGTCTGGCAAGGTGTTGGTTGGGTCTGACATGGGTCCAGACTAGCAAAAACCCTAAAACAACCAAATAATAATAATAATACAACCAACAATTTAATATAAATATAATTATTTATGAACAATACACAATTTATCAATTAAAAATAAAAAAATAATCCTATTTCTAGAATTGGGTAGTGACAAGCCTACCCTCCTTAAAATAATTTCGTCCTCGAAATTAAAAGACGAAACTAGGACAGGAATGCAAGAAAAAAAACCATACCTTAGGGCTCGCAAAGATAAGGGTATCGCTCACTAGCATTTCATCCTCCCTCTCCCAGGTCGACTCACCTGGAGAGTGATGCCTCCACGCGACGCGAACCAAGGAAATAGTCTGGTTCCTCAACACCTTCTCCCGTCGATCCAGAATCTCCACCGGCTTGCTCTGGATAGCTAAGAGTAGGGCCCACCACGATCTCTGAGTGATCCAATACGTGACTGGGATCCGCCATATACCGTCTCAACTGTGACACGTGGAACACATCATGAACTCCCTCTAGCGTAGGTGGTAAATCTAGCCTATACGCCACAGGGCCGACCCTCTCAAGGATGCAGAAGGGTCCGACGAAACGTGGGCTAAGCTTCCCGCCTCCACCGAAGCGAATAGTGCCCCGTGTCGGAGAAATCCTCCGGAATACCAGATCACCAACCTAGCACAAACAAAGTCTCAGCACTTAATCTAAAACAAGCAATCACAAGCAAACACAAGAACAAAATCTAAATTCTAAGCTATACCTCAAACTCAAAGGTCTCCGATGGCTATCGGCCCAATGCCGCTGCCTGTCCTGCGCCACCCGAAGTCTATCTCTAATGAGCTTGACCTTCTCCGCTGTATCAACCACTATCTCCGGACTAAGCAAAGCTCTCTCGCCTACATCATCCCATGATAACGGAGTGCGATACCTCCGTCCATACAACGCCTCGAATGGTGACATCTCGATATTGGCTTGGTAGCTGTTGTTGTAAGCAAACTCTACCAAGTGCAAGTGATCCTCCCAATAGCCTCTGAAATCCAGAACACAAGTGCGAAGCATGTCCTCAAGTGTCTGAATGGTCCTCTCTGACTGACCGTCTGTCTGTGGGTGATATGCAGTACTAAACTTGAGCTGGGTGCCCAAGCTATCCTGCAGACTCCTCCAGAAATACGAAGTAAAGCGACTGTCCCGGTCTGATACTATGCTCACAGGAACTCCATGCAGTCTGACTATCTGGCGCACATACATCTCTGCTAGTCTCTCCGTAGACGTACCCACTTTGAATGGTAGAAAGTGGGCCGATTTGGTCAACCTGTCTACGATGACCAAAATTGCGTCCTTCCCTCCTGGAGAACGGGAAAGTCCAGAAACAAAATCCATGGTCATATGCTCCTATTTCCACTTCGGAATGGGTAACGGCTGGAGCAACCCTCCTGGCCTCTGCCTCTCCGCCTTCACCTGCTGGCACACTAAGCATCGGGATATGAAGCGCACTACCTCCTGCTTCATTCTGTACCACCATACATGCTCTCTCAGATCTCTATACATCTTATTGGCACCTGGATGCATAGAGTACTGGGATCGATGCGCCTCCTGAAGAACCTCATCACGTAACGACCCACTCGGCACACACAACCTGGTATCGTGCCGCAATGAACCATCATCAGCAATGATGAAGTTATCTGATAATCCAATCTGAACCTGCACCCTGATGCTCCTCAGGGACTCATCCTCAAACTGTGTAGCCCTGATCCGGTCTACCAACTCTGACTGAATCTGTAGTCCCCACATCTGCATCTCAACTCCAGGCACTATCACCTCAATGTCCAAGCTCTCTAGATCTGCAAGAAGATAACGATATGTAGTCAGGCATATAGCTACCGGATACCTGCTCAGTGCATCCGCAACTACGTTCGCCTTCCCTGGATGGTACTGCAACAATATATCGAAGCCTTTCATGAACTCCAACCATCTCCTCTGCCTGATGTTCAGCTCTTTTTGGGTAAACACATACTTCAAGCTCTTGTGGTCAGTGAAGATCTCCATACGCTCTTCATATAAATAGTATTTTCATAACATCAGAGCAAAGATGACCGCTGCCAACTCCAAATCGTGGGTAGGATAGTTCTGCTCATGAGGACGTAATTGCCTAGAAGCATAGACAACCCATTCTTCTGTAACACACAACCCAGTCCCTTCCCCGATGCATCACTATAAATAGTGAATCCTCCAGACCCTGATGGCAACGTCAACACTGGAGCTGTCGTCAACCTCCTCTTCAGCTCATCAAAGGCGATATGGCACTCCTCTGACCAAACAAACTCTATGTCCTTCCGGGTCAGCCTAGACAACGGCTCTGCAATCCGGGAAAAATCCTGAACAAATCTCCTGTAGTAACCTGCCAGCCCCAGGAAACTCCTGACCTCAGCTACTGAACTCGGAGCACTCCATGCCTCAACTGCCATGATCTTCCTCGGATCCACCGAGATCCTTCTCCTGTCACCACAAGACCAAGGAATTCACCTTGTCAAGGAAGAACTCGCACTTCGAAAGCTTTCCATAAAGCTTCTCATTTCTGAGAGTCTCCAGCACTATCCTCAAATGCTCCTCATGCTCCTCTGGGGTCTTCGAATACACCAAGATGTCATCTATAAACACCACCACGAACCTGTCTAGATGCTGATGAAACACCTTGTTCATCAGATTTATGAACATTGTCGGGGCATTAGTACCCAAACGGCATCACCATGAACTCATACTGTCTATACCTGGTCGAAAAGCTGTCTTCGGAATATCCTCTCGCCTGACCTTCACCTGGTGATAGCCTGTCCTCAGATCAATCATGGAAAACACCCTCGCTCCGCTCAACTGGTCAAAGAGATCATCAATACGCGGCAGCGGATACTTGTTCTTGATTGTGAGGTTGTTCAGAGCCCTGTAGTCGATACACATCCGTATCGACCCATCCTTCTTCGGCACAAAAAGTACCTGAGCACCCCACGGAGAAGAACTAGATATGATAAATCCCTTGTCCTGAAGCTCATCCACCTGCTTCTTCAACTCTACCAGCTCACTGTTGCTGACTCTATAGACGTGCTGGATATCGGCTCCGCGCCTGGCACCAAGTCTATAGAGAACTCCACATCTCTGTCCGGAGGTAACCCTGACAACTCTCCGGAAAGACACCCATGAACTCCGCTATCAGTGGATGTGGCAACCTCGGCTCTACCACCAGGGCTCCGTAGAAGACTCCCTCGCTCTGCTTCGCTGCTCCTCTGGCAAACTCAAACTCTGGCTCTCCCGGCGGACTAAACAATACTCTGCCTCTACGATAATCTATAGTAGCACAGTGCATACTCAACCAATCCATCTCGAGTACAATGTCGTAGCTCGGAAGTGGCATTACGAGTAGGCACACACACAACTCCCGGCCTCCCAAGGTAACTCTCCGGTCTCTGCAGACATCACTGACTAGGATGATGCCACCCCCGGTCGTGATCTTGCAGAGTCTAGCTAAAGGTTCATCAACAAGATGGTGTCTAACAACAAAAGATACAGACACAAAGCTATGGAAAGCACCAAAATCAAATAAAGCAAGTGCTGGAATGGAATCAAGAAGAACAGAACCTGAGATCACATCACCAACGTGCAAGGTACGATATCGTAAAAAAAGGACAGTAATATTGCAAAAGAAAATAATTTCAGGAAAATTAAAGATAACAAAAATCAGGAAGGGTCCTAGTTGTGATTGAGCACACACTCTCTCTCTCTCAGCCTATATCCTATATCCTATCGCAGGTAGACCTAGCGACTAGACCTGCAAACTACGGACCTGTATGGGCCACCCCCAAAAACGTGTCACGACCCGCACCTGAAAAATTGGCATGAGTCATGGGTACGTCCAGCCTACGTCGCAGAATCGGCGGTAGAACGATGTCTAGGTCCGTTCTAGGTCACAATATCTATAACTCACAAAATTTGTCAATATAACCTCTCCAAAAGGAGGGCAACCACACAATATATATAATCTCAATCACAATAACTAGGAGAAGAGTAAAAGCACGATAAGATATCATAACGAACAAAGAACAAAGAGAAAAAGTACAATATCCAAATATACAGTCCAAGACTAAAGTCTACAATATCTCACAACAACAAAATAATAAATACAGTCATCCAACAACCAATTGGGAGCAACCCAGTGAAACTCACCTAGCTACGCTAAGGCGCTAGCGGCGTCTCCTCGACGGGCTCCTCCTCAAAAACAGGGTCGCAACACTCCTCGACACCTGGCCCGTAGAAGGTTGGGCAAAAATTCTCCAGGATCCTCTGAAAAAATATGCCCAGTCAGGACTGGAGCGAAGTACATAACTCTGAAAGCAACTCCAAATATATGGTAAGGTGTATATGACTAGCAATAGAAAAATATATGTCACGCTCCAGTCCCAAAATATAGGGGACTGGACACGTGGCAATGGCCAGCAGCACACATCGATGGACAAACCCAATTTAATGGATCCATCGAGGCATACTTAAGCTGTAAAACAATAGTCAGGGGTCTAAATCTACTAATCTCATCCACAAAAAATGAATATAACAATAGCAACAAAAGGAAATAAAAACATCATCAACAAATCACAAGTACATAATTCGGGGAACAAGCCCGAAACAAGTCTGATACAACTGTCAAGATACAAAGACAAAGATATCAACAAAAGTACTGAGTATGAAAACAGGATATACTCAGAAAAATACCGTAGAAGTCACTCGACTGCTGGGTCTGGTACTTCTCCAGTGCCTGTTACTGTTCCTGCTTCTGCTCCTGCTAATGCTCCTGTCCTGTATATCTCTGGTCGAACTCTTCTGCTAATCCTGGGGACATAATCCGGATCCAGGTCCTTAGGGGACATAGCAAGGTACAAGAAATCTCATGCTAAAATAAATACAGTGCAGCAGATAATGAAATAAATAGGGTAAACTATATAACCATCTAGGTGATATGCAAGATGAGAGCAGCACTATAACTCAGGCTGAAACCACTACAAGCTCTGTGTCGGGGAGTCGGTAGCAGTGATATCATGTGGTTGTCTAGCTCAAAGGGAGACTACGACGCTGGCATAATATATAATCAACCTGTAGTTTGTGTGACTCTCCCCACCCAATGTAATCATGCATCTCATGTCCACGACGTCTCGTGTCCATGCCATACAGGATCATAACTAATGCATCCGGTCATAAACAAAGAAATAAGTCATGAAAACTGTATCCTATACAGAATCACCAAGAATATCTCAGGACGATTCTGTATCATGAATAGTGTCAGGTGTCCTGGGTATAACGTACTTGATAAGGCAAGTACAAGAAGTATAGGGTCTCGGTATCCATCTCTAGATAACGTTACACAACACCGCGTACGGTGTTGGCACCCGACTATAATCGGACGCTAAGTAAGTCACACGGTCCTAGGTTTAAGCATGCACAACAAGTATATATGTCAAGGAAATAAATAGCAAAAACTGCAGAGATTGGCACGGTACACTTGCCTGGGATTCTGGCTCCAATTGTAACTCTGACTTCCGTGGGATTTGCAGGCAGTACTCCGGTTACTGAAATAGACATCACCATCAGATTCAAAAAATATTAATCAGCTAGAAACGCCTGTCCTTGAGTCCAATTTGGACACAGGGGCAAAAATGACATTTCAGGACAAAACGGGGGTCCAAATGTGGGCCGCTTTGCACCAAAAATTGTGTCAGGGTCAAAGGTCTCCAAAATAGTCCAACTTAGTGTCAACAGGTCAGGAACAATGAAACGAACCCAACGGAACTTCCAGAATTGGATTCCGATGAGCCGTTCTCAAAATCGCCCGTCAAGTGGAGCTTGTGGGGCCCACGACACGCGA
Organism: Iris macrosiphon; assembly: GCA_036927795.1. Taxonomy (NCBI): domain Eukaryota; kingdom Viridiplantae; phylum Streptophyta; class Magnoliopsida; order Asparagales; family Iridaceae; genus Iris; species Iris macrosiphon. Next base: position 17,291,525 of record JAYESA010000015.1, on the reverse strand, counting down.
TTTTGCCAACGTTCTCAGAATTGAACCAAACTTGGCTCACAGGACCAGCGTATTGCTACGAGTCCGATGGCGCAAGTTTCGTCTCGATCCGACGTGTGTACACTAAGTTACAGCGAGATACAGAAAAGTCGGATACAGGACGGTGTCCGCGGATACGTACTGATTCCGGTGTGCATGCACATCCGAATCAGCTTCTGCAAAATCTCGCACGTCCGTATCAACGACGCGCACGTATCTGTGAAGACCACGCTCGACCAAGTCGTCCCGTTTGGCGGGGCGTACTCAGTTTCGGGGTAAAACAGGGCGTTAGTTTTCCTGTTTTTGGATCGCGGTTCGCGATCACCACAGGATGCGATGCACCGAGCGGGTTGCACGGGCACCGAGGGGGTCATACAGGCTACGCGATGCAACTGAGGGAAACGAAAATAGAGCTACGAGGAGGAAGATACGAGAACCTGAACAGGGCTCAAAAACAGCGATCTCCGTGTCCGACTCGTGTCCGACACGTGTGCGAATCCTGTGTCCTCCCTAGGGTTTCAGTTCAGGGGCTTTGCCGGAGCTTCGCCGGAGTCGGGAGGATGCTGGCGGCTGCTCGCCGGGGCTGGGTCGAGGCAGGGGAGCTGCTGGCCGGAGGCACGGCGCTGCGGGACGCTCCGGGGACGGCGCCGGTGGCTTGGTTGCTGCGAGTTCGTCCAGGAGCTGCTGCTCGAAGGAGGGAGGCTCACTGGAGGCGGCCAGGGGCTGGGCGGCAAGGCGGCGAGAGCTCGGGGAGGTGGCACAGCGGAAAGGGGCTGGAGGCGTTTGGGTCGATGGATGGCGGGGTCGGGCTGAGCCTAGGGTGGCTGGGCGGAGCTGCGGGTTAGGGGAGACCGACGGCGAGGAAGACGGAGGAGGAGATGAGGAGCTGGGCCAGGAGAGGGTGGTGGAGTGGGAGGCCAGGGGAAGCGGGGTGTGGGAGACGGTGGACGGGGAAGTAGGAGGAGGGGCAGCGGGGCGAGGGCTGAGGGGTCGCACGGGCGGTCACCGGCGGTGGGGCTAGGGCACAACCGGAGAAGGGTTTTATAGAGGTGGAGGAGGGAGGTGGATGGTCGTCCGGTGAGGGGGAAGCCGGAGCGGAGGGGTCGTCGGTTGCGGGGAGAAGAAGAGGGTGCGTCAGCGGACGTTAGGGAAGCCGGAGGGGCGCAGCCGGCCGGTGGGAGGCGGCGGGTGCTGAAATGGTCGGGAGAAGGAGAGAAAGGTTTCGGGCTATTGGATCCGGGTCGGGTCGGGTTAGACTGACGGCCCGGATTCGACCCAACAAGTTTGAACCCGGTTCACCTAGACCGGGTTCGGTCCGGTTCGGGTCGGTTCAGGCCAAATAAACCGGGTTTATTATGGTTCAACTTGGTTTAATTTATAAAATAGTTTTTAGAGTTTAAAAAATACTTTCGGGGTCCAATAAATTCCCGAAAAATTATCCTATGTTTAGTTTTTCATTTTACACCATAAAATATTATTTTCATAATATTTTAATATTATTAATTAACATTTAAAATTTATTTAATATTTTAAAATACCTGAATTAATTACAAAAAATTCCCAAAAAATTCCAGAAAATTGTGAAAAATCAAAATTTAAAAATTCTTGAAAATCAGGGGGTTTACAATCTACCCCCCTTAAGAGGATTGCGTCCTCGCAATCAAAGAATAACCGGTCAACAGAGATGACACGGTTGCAATTTTTCGAAGCACATCAACATCAAGGGGAATCAAGGTTGAGAGTAACACCTAGAAAAATTATTTTCCTAAGCATTAAAAGTTATGAAATTTCCCGGATGAAGAAAATTTAGAAAATTACAATTTTTAGAAAACCAGTTTTATCCTTTAAAAACTTATCAGTTTAACATTTATAAACATTCTAAGTTAGTTATCAAGTTCAAAATTACTAGGTTATCACTAGATTATCTATTATTAGCAAGTTAAAACTATCAGGTTAAGTCTAGGGTCACGAACCAAGGCACGAACTAAAGCAATGCTAGACGAGAAAACTATAAAAACTTACGCGCCTTAGTTAATCTATGAGTCTGCACGTTCTCCAAGGTCATCGTCAGAGTTTGTCTGCGTCCTTGCAGTCGATTCTTCTGCTGCTGTTGAGCCTGCTGGAAGAGTAGTGCCTGGGGTATCAAAGGTGGCCTCAACTGATGTCCTCCTGGAGCTGGTGGTAGGACTTCTTGAACTTTCGTTTGTGGTGCTCCCAACGCTGGATAGGTTGGCCTCGGTACTGGTAACGCTTGTTGGTTTGCCCTCGGTGCTCCTTCTCTACGCTCCGGGCATTCCCTCAATAAATGCTGACTGGATCCGCAAGCTAAACATAATCTCATTTTTCATCTGCACTTGTTCTCTATATGACCTCGCCTGTGACAATATGGATAGACAAGTATTGCCTGTGGAGATGCTTCTGGTGGCTGGTGCATGTAAGGTCTTTTTGCAACTTCTTCTTGTGGTGCTCCGGCTGGTGTTGATGTGGATGGCCGCTTCAGACTGGTCTCTCTCCTGATGACGCGCTCCATGCGTCGGGCTGCAGCAAGGACGTCTGGGTATGATGTAGGAGCAACGGATCCAATTAGTTTCTGCAGCTCAATATTTAGTCCGTCGAAGAACTTCTCAGCCTTCTCTTCTTCTGTCGGAATCAAGGTTGGGGCGAAGCGACTTAGACGAATGAACTCTGCGTTGTATTCTTCTACTGTCATACTGCTCTGAGTGAGGCGATTGAACTTGTCTTGAAGTTCTGATCGAGCGATAGCCGGAATATACATCTCCTGAAAGAGTCTGGAGAACTCTTCCCAAGTGACTCGGTCTGGTCTGAGCCGTGTCTCCTCAGATAGCCACCAGTGATGAGCATTGTCCGTCAACTGCATTCTGACGGCAGTCATCCAACGTTCTCATAGAATCTCAGCTGCTTCTAATTGATGTTGAGTATTGGTGAGCTATTCATGAACTTCTGTGGGCTCCTCTTTGCCTGAGAAGGTACGAGGCTTCAGCTGGCGGAAGTCAGAAATAGAACCCGTCGTTGGCCGTCGTGCTGGTAGATCTGCCTGCTCTAGTACGGTTACTAGGCTGCGACTCAAAGCCTCTTGTTGAGCTTGCATTATTGCATAGATCATTTGAAATATCTGCTGCCCGTCCATGGCCTGCCCTGGTGGAATTACGGGCATTGGTGGAGTAAATTGCGTCGATGGTGGAATGTCATCTTGCTGAACTCTCGGGGTATGCTGATTCACTTGACTGCGTTGTTGTGAGGATTGATCTTCGTCAACTGGTGTTACTTCATCTTCGTTGGTTACCACAGCATCTCGTGGTGATATTGCAGGAGTCTCGTCGTTTGCTTGTGAATCCATAACTCAGCAACCAAAATAAACAATAAGAGGCGTACAGGAATCAAGGCAGGATGCAATTCAAGAAATTGATTTGAATCCGATATAGATATCAAGAACGTTTCAAGCAAGTGGATAGGATCCTAAATTTTTTTTCTATTCTATATTGCAGGCCTGTTCGGTCCCTAAGTTGAAACCAAACAATTTAGTCGTTGACCTGCATGGGCCACCACAAAAACCATGTCACGCCCCAGTCCCAAAATATAGGGGACTGGACACGTGGCAATGGCCAGCAGCACACACCGATGGACAAACCCAATTTAATGGATCCATCGGGGCATACTTAAGCTGTAAAACAATAGTCAGGGGTCTAAATCTACTAATCTCATCCACAGAAAATGAATATAACAATAGCAACAAAAGGAAATAAAAATATCATCAACAAATCACAAGTACATAATTCGGGGAACAAGCCCGAAATAAGTCTGATACAACTGTCAAGATACAAAGACAAAGATATCAACAAAAGTACTGAGTATGGAAACAGGATATAGTCAGAAAAATACCGTAGAAGTCACTCGGCTGCTGGGTCTGGTACTTCTCCAGTGCCTGCTACTGTTCCTGCTTCTGCTCCTGTCCTGTATATCTCTGGGTCGAACTCTTCTGCTAATCCTGGGGACATAATCCGGATCCAGGTCCTTAGGGGACATAGCAAGGTACAAGAAAGCTCATGCCAAAATAAATACAGTGCAGCAGATAATGAAATAAATAGGGTAAACTATATAACCATCTAGGTGATATGCAAGATGAGAGCAGCACTATAACTCAGGCTGAAACCACTACAAGCTCTGTATCGGGGAGTCGGTAGCAGTGATATCATGTGGTTGTCTAGCTCAAAGGGAGACTACGATGCCGGCATAATATATAATCAACCTGTAGTTTGTGTGACTCTCCCCACCCAATGTAATCATGCATCTCATGTCCACGACGTCTCGTGTCCATGCCATACAGGATCATAACTAATGCATCCGGTCATAAACAAAGGAATAAGTCATGAAAACTGTATCCTATACAGAATCACCAAGAATATCTCAGGACGATTCTGTATTATGAATAGTGTCAGGTGTCCTGGGTATAACGTACTTGATAAGGCAAGTACGAGAAGTATAGGGTCTCGGTATCCATCTCTAGATAACGTTACACAACACCGCGTACGGTGTTGGCACCCGACTATAATCGGACGCTAAGTAAGTCACACGGTCCTAGGTTTAAGCATGCACAACAAGTATATATGTCAAGGAAATAAATAGCAAAAACTGCAGAGATTGGCAAGGTACACTTGCCTGGGATTCCGGCTCCAATTATAACTCTGACTTCCTTGGGATTTGCAGGCAGTACTTCGGTTGCTGAAATAGATATCACCATCAGATCCAGAAAATATCAATCAGTTAGAAACGCCTGTCCTTGGGTCCAATTTGGACACAGGGGCAAAAATGATATTTCAGGGCAAAACGGGATCCAAATGTGGGCCGCTTTGCACCGAAAATTGTGTCAGGGTCAAAGGTCTCCAAAACAGTCCAACTTAGTGTCAACAGGTCAGGAACGATGATACGAATCCAACGGAACTTGCAGAATTGGATTCCGATGAGCCGTTCTCAAAATCGCCCGTCAAGTGGAGCCTGTGGGGCCCACGACACACGATTTTGCCAACGTTCTCAGAATTAAACCAAACTTGGTTCACAGGACCAGCGTATTGCTACGAGTCCGATGGCGTAAGTTTTGTCTCGATCCGACGTGTGTACACTAAGTTACAGCGAGATACAGAAAAGTCAGATACGGGACGGTGTCTGCGGATACGCACTGATTCCGGTGTGCACGCACATCCGAATCAGCTTCTGCGAAATCCCGCACGTCCGTATCAACGACGCGCACGTATCTGTAAAGACCGCGCGCGACCAAGTCATCCCGTTTGGCGGGGCGTACTCAGTTCCGGGGTAAAACAGGGCGTTGGTTATCCTGTTTTTGGATCGCGGTTCGCGATCACCACATGACGCGATGTACCGAGCGGGTTACACGGGCACCGAGGGGGTCATACAGTCTACGCGATGCAATAGACGAAAACGTAAACAGAGCTACGAGGAGGAAGATACGAGTACCTGAACAGGGCTCCAAAACAGCGATCTCCGTGTCCGACTCGTGTCCGACACGTGTGCGAATCCTGTGTCCTCCTTAGGGTTTCAGTTCAGGGGCTTTGCCGGAGCTTCGCCGGAGTCGGGAGGATGCTGGCGGCTGCTCGCTGGGGCAATGTCAAGGCAGGGGAGCTGCTGGCCGGAGGCACGGCGTTGCGGGACGCTCCGGGGACGGCGCCGGTGGCTTGGTTGCTGCGAGTTCGTCGAGGAGCTGCTGCTCGAAGGAGGGAGGCTCACTGGAGGCGGCCACGGGCTGGGCGGCAAGGCGGCGAGAGCTCGGGGAGGTGGCACAGCGGAAAGGGGCTAGAGGCGTTTGGGTTGGTGGACGGCGGGGTCGGGCTGAGCCTAGGGTGGCTGGGCGGAGCTGCGGGTTAGGGGAGACCGGCGGCGAGGAAGACGGAGGAGGAGATGAGGAGCTGGGCCGGGAGAGGGTGGTGGAGTGGGAGGTCAGGGGAAGCGGGGTGAGGGAGACGGTGGACGGGGAAGTAGGAGGATGGGCAGCGGGGCGAGGGCTGAGGGGTCGCACGGGCGCTCACCGGCGGTGAGGCTAGGGCACAACCGGAGAAGGGTTTTATAGAGGTGGAGGAGGGAGGTGGATGGTCGTCCGGTGAGGGGGAAGCCGGAGCGGAGGGGTCGTCGGTTGCGGGGAGAAGAAGAGGGTGCGTCGGCGGACGTTAGGGAAGCCGGAGGGGCGCGGCCGGCCGGCGGGAGGCGGCGGGTGCTGAAACGGTCGGGAGAAGGAGAGAAAGGTTTCGGGCTATTGGATCCGGGTCGGGTCGGGTTTGACTCACAGCCCGGATCCGACCCAACAATTTTGAACCCGGTTCACCTAGACCAGGTTCGGTCCGGTTCGGGTCGGTTCAGCCAAATAAACCGGGTTTATTATGGTTCAACTTGGTTTAATTTATAAAATGGTTTTTAGAGTTTAAAAAATACTTTCGGGGTCCAATAAATTCTCGAAAAATTACCCTATGTTTAGTTTTTCATTTTACACCATAAAATATTATTTTCATAA